>NQII01005694.1:73122-88143 GCA_002778355.1 Clitarchus hookeri | reverse complement strand
GGGGGGGGGGAGTAATATTATGGGTAATATATAAATGGATACTCTAGCAACTGGTTATTAAATTAAACTGACATTTAATTAGCATTTGAATATTAATTTGACTGACAATTTTAGTTTCTTTTAGACATTCAGCAACAATTTTTTGTATTGAATTGAAAATAAAAAGCTCTAAATTTTTGGTATTGCTTCAGTATGCCACATATTCGCACAATCTGTCCTCCCTTCCATTAAGTGTGACTGAAGTACCTGATACATAGTACCTCAATATGTACAAATGTAAATATTGTATGTAATAAAAAAATCATTTCAAATAATAAAGTTACGTAACCTAAAGTCAAATCATTTTCCTAATGCAGTAGCTGAACTAATGTCCAGTTATGTTGCTGAAAACTGCACCTTTATAGAAGTCTTGTATGGCTATGTTTGTTTGAAAACAATGTTCTCTATTGTAAAAGCCATAAATTATTTTAATAGGTGTATTGGAAAATAGTTTTGTATGATAACACATAGTAAAACTCACTTAAGATGCTCCTGGATAAAANACTGGTTATTAAATTAAACTGACATTTAATTAGCATTTGAATATTAATTTGACTGACAATTTTAGTTTCTTTTAGATATTCAGCAACAATTTTTTGTATTTAATTGAAAATAAAAAGCTCTAAATTTTTGGTATTGCTTCAGTATGCCACATATTCGCACAATCTGTCCTCCCTTCCATTAAGTGTGACTGAAGTACCTGATACATAGTACCTCAATATGTACAAATGTAAATATTGCATGTAATAAAAAATCATTTCAAATAATAAAGTTACATAACCTAATGCCAAATCATTTTCCTAATGCAGTAGCTGAACTAATGTCCAGTTATATTGCTGAAAACTGCACCTTTATAGAAGCCTTGTATGGCTGTGTTTGTTTGAAAACAATGTTTCCTATTGTAAAAGCCATAAATTACTTTAATAGGTGTATTGGAAAATAGTTTTGTATGATAACACATAGTAAAACTCACTTAAGATGCTCCTGGATAAAACATACAGATGTTCCGGGCCCAAAATTTCCGCAAAGATACGAATGTTATTTTTAATGTAAAAAGTGGTTACGAGAACGCAGAATCCCACATTTACGTCGTCTTCAGATGCGTGCGCGTGCGTTTGGCTGTGCTCTACGTCAGATGTGGAAGGATGGTGGTTGCCTAGCAACTAACATGATATCATCTTGCCCTCCCTCTGTGTTCAACTATGTGGGAGGTGTGATAACCTCCATCTAGTGTTCAATCTTGTGCTTTTCGACCACTTTGGGTGTACTCTGCCATCTTCATGTGTTACCGGTAATTACTTTGGGTATCCTAATTTGTCTTTGCGCGCTGCTCCAAGCGAAACTTCAAACAGTACTCTTCGTACAGTTTGTTGTGCACAATATGTTTTGCTGCTGTTATGTCTTCAATTAAAGCTGAAATAAAATTAAACGTACAGTAGAACCCCACTGATAAGACCCCTCNTTCGTACAGTTTGTTGTGCACAATATGTTTTGCTGCTGTTATGTCTTCAATTAAAGCTGAAATAAAATTAAACGTACGGTAGAACCCCACTGATAAGACCCCTCATGTTTTCAAGGAATAGGGTTATTGAGGAATGGTGTTGATAGAGGGTCGGGTAAATTTTGGACCAACGTTGACCCACCCCAACCCCTATACAAGTTTAGATATACACTGCTTGCTGTGAAGTATTTGCCAAAAGAAACACAATGCATAATGACTTATTTTTCAGCCGATTTTCCTTAAATTTCCAACTTTTTTTTTTTACCAAATTTTTGACGGATCCTGAAAATAAGTCATGAAATAGAGATGGTCTCNACGTTTTCAAGGAATAGGGTTATTGAGGAATGGTGTTGATAGAGGGTCGGGTAAATTTTGGACCAACGTTGACCCTCCCCAACCCCTATACAAGTTTAGATATACACTGCTTGCTGTAAAGTATTTGCCAAAAGAAACACAATGCATAATGACTTATTTTTCAGCCGATTTTCTTTAAATTTCCAACTTTTTTTTTTTACCAAATTTTTGACGGATCCTGAAAATAAGTCTTGAAATAGAGATGGTCTCGACAAAAGAGGTCGCAACAATTGAGGTTATACTGTATTTTCAATCAAAGTAAAGCCTGATACTACACACAAAGTAGATCCCAGTCCCACATTACGAGTGGCATTTTTAAAGTAATTAGGAATACCTTCAACACACAACCTTGTTCTCACAAGCCTGATATAAAATATGCACAGAGTAACTTAGTGTAGTTGTACTAGTTAGAATGGTTTGGTTTGTTCTCGTGGACTACATTTTAAATGCGCACCTGGCACCGAGTCCAGAGTTGACCTACCCATCATGTTGTGTAATCTCAGCTGATGGCCATCTTGGATGTAGGTGCACTTCACCTTGTATCCGTGACCTTAACCCCTTAACTTTGATATGACCTTAAACCTCCATTCCAAGAAATTACAAAAAATTGTTTAAAAAAAGAGACTGCCATATTGGATTTGTGTGACCTTAACTCCACGTGACTTTAAAGTAAAAAATCGCAAAAATATAATAAAAAATGGGTGGACGGGGGAAGTTACATTAATGAAACGGACTGCCATGTTAGATTTCAGCGGCCTTGGTCTTAACCCTAGGTAACTGTGAACCTAAAAAATTGAGAAAAAAATTAAATTTGCAAATCTGATTGCTTTGTTTGATATCTGTGACCTTTGCCCTAGGTGACCTTAAACTTGAAAAAATAAAAAATCACAAAAATTAGGAAAGAAACTGCATTATTGATCCCAACCGCCATGTTGGGTATCTGCAACTATGATCTTGATCCCAAGCAAATTTGGACCCCAAAAAATCATAAAGATCAATAAAAATTAGGAACAATTTCTGAAAAAATTATTGAAAATGTGAAATAAAAAATTTAGCAATTTATAAAAAATTACAAAAATCATTTTTTTAAAGACTTACTTGTAGACGGTCCAGGGATTGATTCCTGTAAAGATGGTGGAACACACAACCTCCTGGCATGATGACTAGCAGATGACTGACCACCACCACCACTATTTTTTCTTGATTATTTAGTCATCCTCTCCCTCCCTCCCATTTACATTCACCTAACTACCTCCCTCCAATTAATCATGAGTTTTACATTCTACTCGACCTCCAACCCCTCTCCCCTAAACCTTCCCATCTCACCATTTACCCACCACAGCTCGACCCCCACCCCTACTAGACTACTCTATGGCCTCCAGGGTCTGCGCTACAGAGATTCGCCGTCCCCCACCCAAACTGCCAGAATGTGCTAGTAATTTAACGATGGCATCACATTGCTCGCTCCTGATTGGTTGTTGGTCACATAATACCTCGTCCTCTGCAGATAATTAATGTAAACAAAGTTGCACCACATCGTAGTTTTTCACTTGATGTGAGAGGTGACAAATTACTACAGCGGACTCCCTATCTACCGTTTTTTAGGGGACTGTCAAAAAATTTCCATACATGCGGGATTTCAATAGGCGAGAGTTTTGACACGTACATCAATAAAATACAACTTCTAACCTTATTAGACTTCATGTTGAGTATAATGAGAGCTGTACATTACCTGTGAATAAAGTTTAACTACCAAACATAATAATAAAAATAAGAATTTTAAAAAAAGTATTACTGTAAATAATACAGGAAAATTTTTTTTTACAGCAACTTGTTTAAGTTAAGAATATAACATAAAAACACTGTGTATAATTGATTGTAATCCGATACGAATGCAAACGGACATAAAACTTTTACACCCTCGGAAAATTAAAATAATATGACACCGAACGCAAGCAAAATATTGAATGTACCGCGCGCACTCAATCAGTTGATAGCGCACGGACAGATTATTGACCGGCCACGGCCCCGGCGGGTGAGAAGGGGAAGCGGAAGCGGCGGAAGGAGTGAAACCATGTCCTCCTCCCCGCCACATGTTGGCGACACCTTGCGCACGTGGCAAATGTCTGTCTCTGAAACTAATTAATTATATTTCACTGTAAACATACGTGTAATTTTGATACAGAAATGAATAAATAAGGCTATTCAAATTTATTTCTTCACTATCTGTAATAATTAATCTTTCAAAACCACCACCTCTAATTTTCCTTTGTACTTAACACTTGTCATGTCTTACGCTGCACTCAGCCGAGTGCTTACCAATTATTAGACAGCAAAAGTCGTAGAATATGCCCATATAGGATATCAATTTATTCAAAAGATGCATGTCTATTAAAATAAATTAATTTAAATCCTCCGATTTTCCCGTTGGTAGTTACTGAAAATGTACTCGTACTTAACGTCTGGTAATACAAGTCACTCGTGTTCAAACAATTTTTGGCGACTAGAGGTGGTCACATATGTGCTTCTGGGTATATTATTTTATTTGCAAAAATGCTGTCAATTGAGTTAATTTAATATTTCGTTTTAAAACCGTATTGGTTTTACACCAGATGCAATTATACAACTACTTTATGGGAAAAACTACCTTTAACCACAAAAGAAAACATCTGTGCAAATAATGCCTTGTTTAAATGTATTGGGTAACATTTTCAGGCTAAACCATTTGTTTTGAAATACTAGTGATGACAGGTACATCTATTTTGAACTCAGGATAGTCTTGATAAAATTTCTACGATCGCCAGGCGCACTTTATTTGCTGTGTGGCATGTAAGGGGCGAAGGCAAGCGTGCGCGGCAGAGCGAGAGAGAGAGGAGACACTTTTTTTTTTGCTAGACAACAGCTTCCCTTCTCGAAGGCATGTAAGGAGAGTATGCAAGATCGCCACGCTGGTTACTAGGTAACCACTTCCCCTAGATAGCAACGGCAAGCCAGAATCGCACCATGCCGCAGACATGGTGGCAAGACCGCGTGCTGCAGAACACTGATAAACGGTGGTGCGAGTGGCATATTTTACATTCAGTTACTACAGGTTTGCATAAACAACCAGCTTAAAAACGATCATTGCAGGAAATCTTACGTGACGGGACTGAAAGTTACTTAGATCAACACAACATTCGATAAACGAAAGAAGCTGGTAGTTTTATCTTTATATATGTAGGAATTTTGCCGGGGCCACTAAAAATTAACTGTGGATACGGTTTATCAGTTTATGGGTTTTTTGTACATCGAGAGTCCACTGTATCTCGTCCCTGAAGTTTCCACCATTAATTTGTGTAAGTTATTTTTTATGTTAATCTCTTTCATAAAATTTTGCAGGGTATTATCAGGTATGCTCACAATTACTTATACATTTCTCCATCAACGTTAAAACTGTTTGAATTTAGAGTACTTGTTCGGACGAGTATGCTATGGGAGTGTAGATATAAAGAGGAAGCGTTCGCTTAATGGTGTGCCTGCGACCCATCATCAACAAGTTCGTCTTTGGTTGTACTATCATTGACTCCAGCTTGACTGAATCAGTTGCCAATAATACCTTTCACAAACCATTAGGGTTAAGCCCTGGAAACATGGGATGCACGGGGCTAACACAACCACCTTTAAAATAATGGACTAGTCTGCACAGAGTCCTGATTTGAATCCGATTGAACAATTCTTGGATGTTTTGGAACGCTGACTTTGTGCTCGACCACACCAACCCACATCGATACGTCTTGTCATTTTGGCGCTCCACGAGGAATGGGCTGCCGTTCCCCAGGAAACCTTCAGCCACCTGATTGAAAGTATGCCTGCATGAGTGCAGGCTGTCATCAATACTAAAGGTGGGCCAACACCGTATTGACTGCCAGTATTCCCCATGGAGGGCTGCCCAAACTTGTGCTTCATTTTCAGGTGGCCGTCCGGATACTTGTGATCAGAAACTAAGTCACTGTAAGTCTTTGTTGGGCTGCTGATAGTCAATTTGTCTTTGCTCAAGTACAGTCGAGATGTTTCAAGATTGATTGTTAACTATCTTGTAATTCAAGTGGCACTGCCAGCTGTATCTCAGAAAAGAAAAAAATATTGAGACTACACATATTACACACACTTTAATTTTAGTACAGCACTTAAATAAAATCTTTCACTTCTTTTTAAAGTAGTATTTCATGGTGGACTGTTTTGCATTGCCTTCAATCGCAACAGGTTGTGAACCTATAAAGAAATGTTTTGAAAAAGTGTACTAGATGATTTAAATTGGCATAAAAAGCATGGTTATAAATAATGCCTGTTTGAGTGTGATGATATTGCAAGACATAAGTGTAATAAACTAAAATACATTATACACATTTTTTAGATTTTTTCATCATAGTATCTTTTAATATTTTTACTTTTGTGCTTCTAAACACTTGGAATTCTGTACAAATGTGTACAGTGTTTTGCCATGTAAATAGTAGTCTGGCACTTATCCCACCTCTTAAATTTTTCATACCGCGAAAATTAATTATTGCATAATTTTGCACCACATTAAAATTTTCTGCCATAACAAACCTAAGGTTTGGTGCAGGACGATAAGTAGTCTTGCATACTTATCTCTGTTCTGAGTGTAATCTCAGCAGTGAATGAGAGGTACACCACTCTTGCACAAAGGATGCAACTGATAAGACAATTCCATAGATATCATGCAGGAGAAAGTTAAAAAAGAGATAAGATAAGCATTGTTATCTCCCAAGCTTTATACCTAGGTGAACTCGGCAGCGCATAGTAGATTTAGTGTGCTACTGCTGCCACTGGTGTTTAGGTTATGTTACAGAAAAATGAGGACCACTGAACCGATTTAGTTCAAACAAACATTGTCATTCACGCATTATACACAAGCTCTACATGACCAAGAATATGCAAATTGCAGTTGCATCCTTCGTGCAAGAGTGGTGTACCTCTCATTCACTGCTGAGATAAGTATGCACTGAACATTCCTTCTATAAAGGCCAGGATTACGATGACTACACGTGTCATGCTATCAAACAATTTCTTCACAGTAGGTCATGGACAAAATGAAGGCGATTCAGTTCACAGTGTAATTGAAAAACAAATGAAAAGGGCACTGAAATGTGCACCCATTTATGCACTTTTCATAATAGGCAGCAATAATACACACTGCTAAGAAGACTGGAAATCCATACAAAGTAAAGCAGATGGCAACAGATGTTTTTTTTTCACTTGAAGCTTCTAGATAGTCAAATAGGTAGCAACTTCAAGAATGAGCAAGGAGAGAAAGTCTTATGGAATGACGTCAAGGTGATACAAGTACAAAAGGATGCGCCATTCATTCTAGAATATAAAACGTCCTACAGCGGATTAACACGAGGCAACGGTAAAGAGGTCGTCCTCAGATAGGATCCGTGAACCTGCAAAAGGCTTACGAGCAGCCGCCTGGCATATCTAAAGCCATGAAGAAGGATTTGGACTCATTATGTGATGCTAACCATTTTCCCCATCTCTGTATCACCAGTGTTATAGAAGTATGGTTACTGAAAACACTATCAGTACCAATCTATAGTTTTTCTTTGCAACAGAGATGAAAGGTGGAATTTGTGAACCATTGTACAACACATTCTGATTATAAAAGTGATACTTCCTACCATAAAATGATAAAATAAATAAAAATACAAACAAATAAATAGTCACCAAAGTAATTACAAATTATGCTAACATACCTGTCGTAACTCGTACCACTTTAAAAGCACTTGTGGAAAACTGCCATGACTTAAAATTATTACCACTTATGAATTAAAATACATACACATAATCCACCAAAGAGCTGTGTATTTTATGGTATAGAACTAAACAATGATAGAAGTTCATAATGCATTAATTTTCCTTTCCTTAAAATAGTATTTAGTATTTTACCTATTGACTCAATATTTTTGCTTGATTCTCCCGAAAATTTATGCTTTTTGAGTTGTGGCAGTCTTTCACCGAGGGTGCGATCTGCAGACGAAATAGCTACTGCTGATGCAGCTGCTGCTGCTAGAATTCCGCCATTGTACAAACATCTCCAAAGGAAAATGTACAACTTGGTAAATATTTACCCAATTCACAATGGAAAATGAAAGAAAAAAATGGCACACAAATTTCTTGTGCCAAATCCGCATGTAAATAATTCCATTAATATAAAAAAAAAAAGTGTTTTCTTTTCAGAACGGTGCAAATATTAGAATTGAATCAAAACTAATCAAGGTTAAAATTTAAAAAACTTCTATTCCCTGATTTGCCAGTTAAGCCCAGGGGCTTCAGTGAAGTTGATGTCAGCATAAGGAAGCCTCTACTAGATGCTATTCAGCAGGTAGGACAAGGATTATGAGACAGTGTACTCAAGCTAAACAAATAGACCAACTATTACCATTATATATATAAACATATATACACTAATTTGCAAAAAAAATGCATCACCCTGACGATATCATTGCAGGGGTATGTAAGTAGGTACATGCACAGGATGTGGTGGTATGTATACAACAACCATCAAAATGTTGTATTATGCCAAGCATGTATTGAAGGGGGCCAACACTTGCGGGATGCACTCAGTATGGTGTTGGACCACACATAGCATGGAGACAGGAGGCAATATGGTTGGCCATAGAGGCATACAGACGTCGGATGTTCTCCCGAGGAAGACCCTGCCATTGCTGGCGCAACGGACCCTCCTCCAAAGTTGCAGTCCAATCTGGTCGCAAAAATTCTCCATGGGCGAGAAGTTCTGGGAACCTTTCTGGCCAAGAAAACATGTTCACATCACGAAGGCAGGCCAGAGATACCTGTGCCGTGTAAGACTGGGCTTTATCCTGCTGGGTAATGGGTTTGTCAAGCTGCACAGGAAAGGGGAGTGCACATGGTTGCAGAATTTCCCGGTCGTATCGCCGCGCCATCAGGGTGTCTTCAATCACTACCAGAGGAGTGCAAATATCGTAGGAAATGGCACCGCACACCATGCCACCTCTTGTTGAGGCGGTGTGCCACTCTACAATGAAGCGTAGATCACAGCGCTGGCCAATGTGTCTCCAGACTCAAATTCGGAGGTTGTCTGTATCCAGACAGATCCGTGATTTGTCACTGAACACCACTCGTCGCCATTCCCGGCAGAAGGTCACACATGCTCGGCAATGCTAAAGTTCTAATGCTAGTCATAAGAGACACCACGAAGACAGATTCTGCTCTGCTCGCCGCCTGGATATGGCACTGGTGGACACAGGACCATCGAGGGACACATGTCCCTCGATGGTGCATAGAGATGTCCGTGGAGTACCTACTGCTTGTCGCACTATGAAACGATCTTCCTTGCTGGTGATCTGTCGAGGTTGACCTGAACCTTCTTGATAGATGTGTGTACCCTCCTGTCCCCACTGTGTCTAACACAGACTCCAGTGTAGGCAGATTAGCTCAAGTGGTGAGCAATGTGCCGAAACGTCCAACCTGCCTCCCGGAGGCCGATGAGACCTCTATTTAACTCATCCAGCTGGGCAAAAGCTTGTCAAATGCGCTGTCGGGGCATGCTGTGTGCTCACTGAATTTGGCTATGTGCCTCACACTGCTGCTAAGGCCTTATTCACCCTCTTGCAGTTATGAATGATGGAGAGACATGCTATGCCCCCCAAGTGACACATCCGTGCATACAAACCATGTTAAACGCAAATGGGACACATGTTGGGCTGTGACAATACTGTGTGGCAACCTTCGTTTTACTCACGAAATTAGTTCATGGTGATCAATTTTTTTGCAAATGAGTGTATAGCCTTTTTAGGAGACAAAAATCGTATACAGATCGTCATTGCATTGATATAGTCAATAGTGCACCAGTTAAGACCCTATTCCGAAGAAGACCTCTCGCCAAACAGGAAGAAGCAGTCCAGATGACAGAATAAAATGAAGCACCAAGGAGTCATTGCCAATGTGAAAATCTATGGGCATCCTCTTTGGTTATTGTTAAGAATAAATGTGGTTTTCCCACATTACCACATCCTGTACTCTCTACAGACAAGTGAATGAGGTCATGAAGAAAGACAGCTACCCCACAGTCCATATCAACGACACAGTGGACATAATATTGGGATCAAAATGGTTTTCAACATTGGATCTGAAGAGCAGTTATTGGCAGGTAGAAATCCACCCCGAAGACACCTCAATGACCTTAAACTCAAAATAAAAAAAAATTGTGAAAAATTGAAGGAAAAAAAAACTTTGAAATGGAGGAACAAATTACACTACTGGCCCGAACAGCCAGGTTGAATGTGTGTGACCTTGACATTGACCCCAGTAATTTTAATTTAAAAAAAAATCTAAAAAATTGTCAAAACAAATCTAGGAAATTAAATTCTTCATGAAGAAAGACTACAATAATAATTACTTTGGCTGTAGGCCTACGTAATAAAACATTAGTAATTTTTTTTACAAATATTTTTAAAAATGAATCTATTGCACATCTATTTTGACAGCGAAATTTATTATTTTGATAACATAAATAAACGTACATAAAATAAATTATTAAAAACAGTTTTTTAAACATTAGTGCAAACATATTCTTCCATACTAATTATTACGTATGCCCTACGTAACGAAGGTTTTCATGATAAATGTGCTTTCCGAAGCATCTAGAATGTAAATACGCTGAAGTTTCATTAAAAATGCTCTCGTGTTCATCGATTAAAAGAAAACACTACTTAAGACGTCCGCCTAACTGGCACTTGAACTGCATTGCAGTGTGTTTGAAATACACGTTTTTCTACGAAACTATTAAATATGCGTCCAATGTTCTGATCTACGAAAGAAACACTCGCTTCAGACGAGGGCTTTCGAATACCTTAAAGATGTCACGCATGTTAGAGAAACCATTTCAGAGTACTCCAGAAAGGGGCTAAAAACGGCTTTTTAAAGGGCTGTAGCTCAACATGTACGCATAAAATCCATAAAAAACTACTCAAGGGCCCTGCACTAAACCTTCCTACAGACTTTCCACATAGAAAATAATAGGATCATCGCTGAAAGTCCCGTAGGTACACGCAGTGCGACTAGAACAACGCACACCAGTTCAGAGCCTTGCGCTTAGCGGCGATGGCGCACTTGATGCCCGTGGCAGTGTCGCTCTTATAGCTCCCGCGCTTCTTGGTCTCTCACGCGGAAAAAAGCTCCAGGCATGGAGCCTAAGTTAATACTAGTAAAATATTTTACAATGTTACAAAATATGTGCATTATTCTTTCGTGTGTAACATAAATAGTACTTTTCTGAAGATGTTTGTCGTGTGTGTTCTATTTTTTTTAACAAGTTCCGCGTGTTGTACGATGGGGTGCTACATAAAGGAACATGCTGAATGCTGCAGGGGTGGCGTGATCATCGCACCACCCTTCTACCAAGGTGATTCGGGTTCGATTGCCGGAGGATCCCCATCTGACCTTTGCACTGGGAAAACGTGGCGTACGTTGTCGTTGGTCGGTGAGTTTTCTCGGAGAACTCCCAGTCCCCGGCTTTTGCATTTCGTCAATGCTTCATATCCACCTCACTTCCAATGGCGCTGAAGACCTGCCTGTGACGGTAGATAGGTCTACGCAAGTTTGGACTTTCTTCTTCCGGGCTCCATTTTCTTTTCTTTTTTAACCGGACGTGTTCGTACCGTTTCAAGGGCCAAATATTTTTATAATTTGAGAATATTATATGATTTCATGACATTACATCAATAATAACTTGATAAAAAATACCAAATTATTTGGAAAAAATTATTATTTCTTTTAAGATTAAATACAAGATTTTAAGCTTAAAATCCTGATTCTACAAATTTCAAAAAAGTTATTTTAATACAGACTTCTGGTTTTAGCTTAAGTGTTTATTGAAGTTGTAAAAATTGGCAAATTGAAATTTTTTTTTTTAAATTCTGCACATAGCTCACTTGTGGTAAAGGATTTGTTTTCGGGCTATTTTCGCTTTGAATATTATGTCAAAATTTAAAACTGAAATATGAGCAAATAAAATAAAAAATTCCCAAGAAAATATTTTTATGACATTTTGATAACATAAACATTTTTTTTTTACCTTTAGTCCAAAACGTGTTTAGTTTGTTTGATTTTAAATTTTGTACAAAAAAATGTATACATTTTAAATTTCTGTACTTTATTTTATTAGTTTTTGAAAAATATTTTTCCATCAGTATCATATTTTCTTTAGACTGTTATTCCTCATCACAACCAAAAATATATGTATTGTGATAAAACTGTAGAAAGTAATTGCTGACTATTGCAAGCCTTTAAAAGCATAGGACAAATCTCAACATTTATTTTGAAACCCATATTATCTGTTGCTGTTATTGTCTTCTTATCTAAAACCATAACTAAAATGTTTTAACCATATTTTTATTTTACAAAAAATGATATATAAAATTGAATTAATAAAGATTTTAGAATTTTATTAAGTAACTGGCGAACCAGCCCGGCTTCGCCCGTGTACAATTGAGTTTTTACAGTGATACACTTATAAATACATTGGGAAAAGACAATTACAATATTATATGATAGTAAATTAGTAAACTACTATTACATATAACACAGGCTTTGTTTATTGTATCCATTTTTATGAGCCTGTGATGACCGTAATATAAAGTTTCGTCATAGTGGAACGCAGATTTTTCGAAAACTCCCCACGTGTTCCTTGAAAATATTTGTTGACACTGAGCTTGTCTCTGAGCATCAGCGAATCGACGCGCTTCTGCCTCGTCCACCGTCTCAGCAGCACAATGAGAAGCTACGTTTTCAGTGTTCTGCTGACGCGGAGCATCCGAAGAAAGTGTACTTAGGTACGACTTTTTGCGCTTGGCTGAGGGATATTAATTGATCACCAAAGTTAAACAACGTTTCTAGCGGTACACATTTAGATGGGTGACCGTTTAGTGGCATAACATCTGAGCACTTCCGGGCTTCGGAGGGCACGTTTAAATATTCGGTCTCAGTTGTTATCGATTTATAGCAGTTGTTAAGCCATTTCAGAGGTCCTTGGGTGGCCTGATAAACTCTGACACCAGAGGAAAAAAACATTTCGGACATTCACTAGAAAGCTTGGTGTATGTTGGTATTACACGTTCCCGCCCGTTGCAGAATTGCGTTTTGTTGTTATTACACAGGAACCGTACAGTTTTCTGGGATAAAAAGTATCATATATCCTATTCCAGGATCTAAAGTACCTACATACCAAATTTTATCAAAATCCGTGCAGCCGTTATGGAGCTGAGTGGTAACAAACATACACACACACAGACTTTCGCATTTATAATATTAGTAGGATTCTGAATACCATGACAAGCTTTGATGTTTAATATTAAATCTTGCATATTAATTACGAAGATAATTAAGTAAACCTAAGATGTATACATCTAGTCTCTCAACTTAAGCTCGGTTCACTACTTAAAGCATAACAGTAACTATAAATTATAGGTCATGGGCACAAGAATTGACCGTCATTATTTCGAACTTACTGAATCACAACTGCGCATAACAGGTCATGTGTACGAGAGGTCCTTACATAGTGCACGGAGATGCAGATGCATAGGACAACTGCCAATCAGAGTAGAGTAGAACGTTTTTGACGAAGTTGGTTATTTAGTTATAAAATGCAGGAACAGAGTTATGCTGCAGAAACTAAAAAATGTCGCAAGATATAAATTTAGGGGAAATCATAAAAGCAAAGATTTTAAAGACAAGGAAACATTCCAGCTCTTTTAAGTCACTGTATTTTTGACACAATGTCACACTACATCTGATACAGTAATCAATTTTATGTATGACAAAACAGCCAAACTTCAAAACATTATTTATCAACATTGTAAACTAGACTCGTCGTAAAATTTCATTGGCTGAAACCAACGTTATTATTTAATTGTGAATAAATTTTTCACAAGGTTTCTGGTCGTGTGCAATGTTATAGTCTATTCACGGTTACTTCACACTTTTTGAATTAAACCTTAGAAAAATCACCTCATGTATGATGTGTTCGGTTTTTTCCGAAATATGCTATTTATAACAAGCGTTTTACACTGGTTTTGGTATAGAGCAACCGTATTCTTTATTAAACTGAAATTTTATTTATATTTGATCTACAAATGATAATATTTCATTTATAATTAATAAGAATTAAAAAGTGAGAAAATAGATGTGTTGGTAATGCCTAGTAAGAAATAGTTCTTATAAAAAATTTTATTACACTGTGTGCGCACGAATGTGGTGCGCTGTCCCTTTAGTGTAATTTTATAGACCTGGTTAAGCTTAGTTTGCATGAGGCGGAGGAATATCCTGGAAGTAGAACTTTTCAGAAAAGTTGGAAATAACCGTGAATGGTTATGTCGTATACTGTTTGTCTGAGGTAAGTTTTTGGAGTGTGACCCCACTATTACGTTGCACGTTTCAGAGCATGCGGTTAGCCAGCAGGACTGACTCATTAGATCTGTTACGCCACCGTTTCTAATCATTGCCGAAGCTCAGAGCGGGGGTAGTTCGGGCCCTATGAGGGGCCCCTTGACCACACAATCGTTATGTCATTTGAATACAGAGGGGTTAGAAAAGGTTAGCCCTTTCCGCCCGCTGTACCATAACAATTTGTAGTTGCGGAAGTTCCTCACCGAGTTACCCCAGCAAGCCCAGTCCACATAATGTTCCCCTCCTCCCCTCTTCTCTACAGGGGGCGGGAGGGAGGCAGAAGTGAGGCCGCTGCCTAGGTAAGTTAGCGCTACTGTGGCCGGAATTTAGAAAAATGCAGGGTATAGATTTTAGGTCCCCGGCCAGGTTTGGTATATTAAAGCGGATTATATTGCCAAATACAATTGCCGTGACTCTAAGAACGCGAGGTCTGCTTGAGTGTGGCCAAGCATGAAATGTTAGTGAGGGTGAAAACAGTGTTCATTAGTCTGCCAATCATCCATTTAATAGGCATTCAGTATATATTTGTTAGTTAAACATTATTAAATAAGTGAAGTGTTTTAAATTAAGCATTACAAAAATCAATCAGCGCGTTCAATGAATGTTGGGATCTCTGGAGACGCAAGGCTTGTTGTTATTGG
>NQII01005694.1:10900-65724 GCA_002778355.1 Clitarchus hookeri | reverse complement strand
CTGGACAAAAACGTCAGGCGTTGATGATATCATGAAGTAGTCACTTCTCAAGACGTTTTAACGCATATTTTCTAGGTTTTTATTGTGTTATTTATTATACATGTTAGTCACACCTCTCTCTCGACTTTCCTGGCGGTGCTTTGAAAAATCACCCAATGCATGGCGTGTTTAGTTATTTCCTAAATAGGTCACGCACCACAAGCGTTTTATACTCATGTTAACATAAAAGTACTCAGTTTTTGTTTAAATTGATCTTTCATTAGTATTTTATCTATAAATTATAATATTTAATTTATAATGTATATGAATAAAGTAGTGAGAAAATAGATGTGCCGGTAATGGTAAGTAAGAAATAGTTGTTATGCAAAATATTATTACACTGAGTACGCACGAATGCCGTGCGTCGTTCCTTTGGGGTTATTTTCTAAGCCCTGTGTTAAGCTTTATTTGCACGAGGCGGAAGAATATCCTAGAAGTAGAACTTTAGCAGGGCTTCAGAAAAGTTGGAAGTATTCGTGAATGGACTATAGCTGAAAAGTCATGCACTTTATACTCTCCCACGTCATGTCACTAATTGTCCGCGGTAATTTCACGGCTTCCCGTGCTGTGTTGTGAATAACTTTTCCCCTGTCCCCGTGTCCTCTGCTGTCCTTCCTTGTCGCATGCACGAGCGAGTGGGCGGAAGCTCCATACAGCACATGGGCATCCAAAGAATATCTGACGAACGTCTCTCTCTCTCTCTATGACATTCAGGCAGAATACCCAAGGACATCCAAGATTGACGAAGTTACATTCAAAAAATTACCAAAATATATACAAATGTCCGCCCAGTATCCATAATGTGATAAACATATGTTGGATGCCCTATATACATTTTTAGATGTCACTTACCTTAAGTAATGGCCATTGGTGGTTTTGTAATATCTAATGGGTATCCAGTAAGTGGTACAGACTGGGATCTACTGCTGGATATCCGAAGGATAAACATTCGAGATTCACTGTAGGACTTGGATGACTTTTAGATATTGCGGATATAATTAGGATATCCGGTGGATGGTCTGTGTCATGTGGGCGGATGTTTGCGCAACAGCACATTGCATTGTATCATGCGCGAGCATGACTTAACACTTCACGGAGTTTGACTTCCTCTTCTCATGATGAGAATCCTCCACACGTTCAGCCGATTACTGCAGACAGAAAACGTTAAGTCACTCTCCCGCCTTGCTGGTAAACTGCGGTGCAAAGAATTAGGAAGAAAAAAAAGGTCCACGATACAGCTTTCAACATGTCTCTCATAAAGAAAGCACAGTTTTGAAACCCTTCAACGTGACCAGGAAAAGCTTCTTTTTTTCGATCTGCTACCAGGTGTGTTCGAACAAGTCATAATATACCTTACTAGGAGGTAACACACTGGACTCACATTCGGAAGGACCCGGGTTCGATTCGCGGCCATCCTGATCTCATTTTTCCATGGTTTTCCGAAGTCACTCCAGGCGAATTCTTTCCCGTGCCTTCTTCTCCAAGCAACTTGCTCAGTCTCTACTAACGATGACGTTATCCACCTATCAAGGTAGGGTAGAGTGGTGCAAGTGGAACATTTTGCAACGAAGGAACACTAGGCTGACGAGATCCCGTCTGTAGACCAATAAGAGATGTTAAAGTNTTCTATTAACCACACAGTGTGTGCTGCAGTGCAGCGGCGTACCCAGAAATTTGCCAGGGTTGGGGGGGGGGACCACGCTTGAATCACCCACTTATCGATAAAAGTAAATACTTTAAAAACATATCTTTTTATGAAATATTTTAAGCATGGTAGGAATTCTGGACAAATTTCGCAGTTATAAACTTTAAATTGCATTTAACTTTTTCTTTCAAAGCATTGTTGTTTGATTGTGTGATACAAGCATGTATTCGGCTAAGAAATACAATACATCACACTGTAACATATAAAGTACCAAAAAAGTTAGGAAATGTGTTCATAAATGTTGATCGCATCGTTTTATAGACCTTTCTTTGTTCTCATACCATTACGTGCAACGTGATTTTAACGTATGAGATTTACTTACACATTTGTAAAACAAATCCCAGCCTCCTAACTTTATTTGCAGCTGAATAATCTATTATCTGGTCCGGATATATTTTGACTTCAGAGTGAATGTTTAGTGTCGCAAGTCCATTAAGTCTAGTTTCACTCATGCTGTTCCTTATAGTATAAGTCTTAAAAACCTTTTGAGCGTGGAGAATGATCTGCTTGTTGACATTTGAAGAGTTGCATAAACTTTTAGAAGTTGAAATACAGATAGAAGAGTACTTCCGTCACAAAAATTAAGTAATTCAATTGGACTCTTGATATTTTTGTTCTTTTCAGCGACCTTCGTGTACCACAGGTGAAGTTCAGCTTCTAGTGAATACACTGATTTAGGTTCAATATCGTCAATAAACTTCACAGTTAGGTCATTAATATTTTTATTTTCTTTTTCTGTTTGTTGCCTTTCATTATGTATGAGTGATGCAAAACTCTGTAGAAAATTCTTGTGTCTAAGAAATTTTTCAGTCGAATGTGTTAAGAAGTTGTCAATCCATGAAATGAAAACAGAAATTCGGCAGTACTCTTCAGAAGTCTGTGTATTTGTTTAACAGCAAGACGTGTCATAGACATCTCTTCTCCATGCTGTCCCAGCTTCTTAACTGGCAATTCAAAGACGTGGTGGAAATTATTCTCAACATTTCCCCTAATAGCACTTACAGCAATTACAATATTTTTTGCGTCATTCACAGCAGTCGTAAGATCAAGGTTCACTTCCTGCAGCATTTCGCTCAGGCGTACACTGTAGCTTAGTAATCGGTCAGATGAAAAAAATTCTATGACAAACTCTGGTTTCAACATTCCACACAGCAAATTAATAGCTTCTGCTGATGATTGTACATCACTTCAAGTAGTAATCTCTTCTAGAGCCTGAACTACTTCGTCAGACAATGCAACCATTATTGTGACAGCATCATGTCTCTCCACCCAACGAGTAGGACACAGTTTCTTCAGTTTTTTTGGCAGTGATTTCTTTCCCATCCTCTTCAGCTGCATCGTTCTTTCTGGTGAGACCAAATGATCGTTTTGGTGTATTGAAAAAAAAAAAAAACCAGATATCTTTGCTACTGTACCGTGACATTTTACCAGAACCAGATAGTTAAACTTCGCTGGATCGCTGAATCATCCCACGAAATCTGATATTAGATACAGGATTTAAAAACCAGAATGGCAGCTGCAGCTAATGTGGAGTGATTATGTGGGGGAACGGAGGAATAATGAGCGATGTTAAAAGCAGAATCATAATAGAGTTATAAGCTATGCAACAATCGGAGGGACAAAAAAGTATTGTTTTCCAAGAATTGCAAATATAATCTTTTCTATTAGAAAACCTAAGGGGGGGGGGGGACTAGGCTCTATCGCCCCCCTCCCCACCTTGGGTGCGCCACTGCTGTGCTGTGCGCCGGACAACGATGTTCGCAGTAGCTGCAATGCCCTTGCCGGTGATAGTGGTCTGTCGACCTGCTAGTGTGAAATTCGTGGGAGTTGACACATTTGGTTCTCGTGTTTGGGGAAGCACGTAGAAATGCCAGTGGAAGCAGACAAGTTGAGCCGGGCATGGCACCCAAACAAACGACATCCAGCGCCGACCAAGTATTCACGTCTACAACGGAGACCGCGGGAATGTGGCACCTTCGTAGACGGGAGCAGGAATACACTCCACCAGCCAGGGAGATGAGGCAATGTTGCGTTATGCCACGCCGATATGAGGACAATGCAGAGCGGCGGCAGAGGTATTTCTCCGTGTGACGCCGGCCGAGATGGACGTCACAAGAAGACTGCTGTGCCGACCGCCGCAACTCGTCGTGCTTCATCAGCTTTCGGATACTTCTCAATGAGGGACAATCACAATGTTGCTCTCAGTAAGATCTTGCAGTGTTTTATGTAATCTCCATATGTTTAATTACGTAGCCATATAGTAACATATCTCTGGAGATATACTGGGGCTAGACGGCTAGAAGGGCAAGTGTTGGAGCGTGCACAGATGAACCCAGGAACTTTGCACGCGGGCCCATGCACCGAAAAGAGCGATGAACCCATTGCAGTTTGATACGTCCTACTTGAGTAATTACACTTCCAATTACAATAGGTTCAAAACATTAGTTGCGTTAAACTTCGTGGAACTTCTGAATTTCTGCAACTGTATGTTGCAGTGGATTGCTGAAAAATGACAACTTCCTAGCCCGGGTCATCACTTACAAGACGGACGACATCTTCAACAGCTGTGACAGTCATTAATTGGCTGCCTTCACTGGAAGCCCCCAAGCGAGATCTGGGCTCGACTTGTCAGAGATCATGTAGCTGATCCACACTATTTCTTGATCATCTCAGCGGCGTCACAGCCTCCAGTTTGTACAGGAACAGTAACTGCTGTACTTTAAGGATGTACCTTTGGGATGTACGTCAGGCATTGAGGTGTCAGCAGGACTGGGCCCTCCCTCGTCTCGTCACTGCGGTTCAACACATCGACGCGCACGGCACTAGAGCCGATGGATTGGCAGAGATAGACCCATCGTGTGGCCACCGCCTGACTACATTTGGGTCCACATTAAATCAGGGCGGAGCTGACTACTCCGAAAACTACACACGACCAATTACCAAGACGTCCGTCAAAACTGCCAGCAGTCGGTTAAATCTCCCATGGAGTTGAGTTAAGAGATTTGAGCGGCTCTTAACAACGAGGTATTAAGAGACGATGAGGGCGAGCTGAGGTGAGAATGGAGCAGCGCCGGAATGCAAGTGCAGGGCAAACGGGATATTCCCGAGAAAGCCCGCCGACCACTTGGGGAAATCCGGGATTGGCCCGGCCGGGGATTGAACCCGGATCGCCTTGGTGGGAGATGAGCAGGCTAACCACTCAGCCACCACGGATCTCCCATGGGATAATCGATACAATCGGCCATGAAAGCTTGCATGGAATCATATAAGGAATCTTCTATCGCGAAAACAGGCTTTAGGTAATGACGCTGACTGGTTATTAACGTTTGAGTATGCTTAAAAAGTTGTAGTTGTAATTTTTGTATAAGGCTACTTGGAAATCTCTTCTCAAGCCGTTCTTTGTTTCTTTTGAGAATTTTTTGTTCCACGCAGAGAAGTTTTCAACTTATCCACACCCGTAGGACGTAAATTATTTACCAGATAATCTTTCTATAGCGTGTAATGCCTTTTTATAGTGTTCGAACAATTTTCACTGAGGAAATTCGTATGTTTGCTTATATTTTTATTAGTTATTGCCTATACACGTATCGTTCACTTATATTCCAATTGTGTAGTTAATAAAACAATTTAAATTACACCTACGGGTAACTAATGAAACTACTTGCCACAGCATAGCAGAAAAATTATGAATTCTTAAAAAATCTCGAAGGTTTTAACATATGCCAGAAAGTGCGATAGAAATAATGTGACAAACGTAAATTTTAACTTGTTCAATTTAATATTTACATTACAACATTAAAAAATTCGTAAATGGATATTACTCGTCTTGCAGATTACATGTCACTGCCGTTCGTTGCGTTTGCTGCTGTTCTTATAATGTAGTAGCGTAACGTGTTAGGATGTATTTAACAGCAGATGTTATATATAACAAGTACGGACGTTTTTGTTATGTTGGAACTATGGCTATCATAAAAAATAACAAGAGGATGACCAAGAAACAGAAACAATTAAAGTCTACAAAGCAAAACGGGCGGAGTTTTGGATTAAAAAAAAGGATAAAATAATTGAGGCAAGTTGGGTAAAGCAGAAAGAAACCTGGATATAGAAGTAATTAAAAGAAAAATTATATGAAGAGAGAATATTCGAATTAGTACCAAGACTGACGGAAAAAAAGCAGACGAAGCCAAAAACACGTATATAACAGATTACTTTTATCTGATATACATTTGAGTGATTTTCGAAAGTACGTCCGGGCCTTCTAAAGTAGATAAAATTTATTCAGCTAAAAAAGGGGAATAAGACAGGCGTTGTAGGAAAAACATGAAAGGAGGGCGACCCAAACATTAGATCCAAAGAAATGGGGTTCTCAAAGCCTGAAAGGATTTCAGTTCACTTAAAATAACTTTTCGCTCAAAGTATTTTGAGAGAGGCCTGTCTCCACGTAAAGCAGTAAATATTCCTTTCCAAAGAAAACCAATATTCTAACAAATATAAAACAAAAAACGGTATCTTTACAATTTTTTTTACAGGAGAAATATTTAGTCCTTTGGTTTATTAGGTTTTCACAGAGAGCGCAAAACCAACGGGAAATTTAATATAATGTTGCTAGCGTATTAAACATTTACATAACGCAGACATGTGTGCGCGTATATAATAACACAATTTTCTCAGATGTTGGCAGTAAAACTGAACAATAAATCATTCACACAACAAAAATGTCAGTATGGGGTAGACCAGAAAATCCGTTGTTTTTTGGTACCAACCACTATACATCATTCTCTCTCCTGCTCCCTAAAATTTCTCTACCTACCTGCCACCCATTTGGATAGAGATAACGTAAAATCTTCTCAGTAAATTTCTATGCGTTCGTAGACAATGCCGGTTCATCTCAAGATGAGTCAAATACACAGATGCTCATATTAAATGTTTTTTTTTCACATGTGCAATGTTAAATACACCAGTATTTGGGTGTGCAAAAGGGCACTAAACTAGTCTACTTCTCGCCACATATTCGCAAGAAGTAAAGAACTAGGTATATGCACATTTTGTAATGTAGCGTAGTTGAGTAAAAGAGAAATTACTTTCGAAAGCTGATGTGTTGACAAGCTAGGCTATGTGCGTGAAGTACATCGTGCATGATACTCGAGTCGACAGACGTACCCTGAAAACTCCTTTTGGGAAGAAAACAGTAAAACGGCCTGTTTTATGTGGAAGGTAATTCCAACGAATCTGTATTCATAATAATTATTAAAAATTAAATGAGAAATATTTTACATTAATTTTCTGTGACACGTCCTCGACGCATACAACACATGCGTAGGGTAGGGCTTAATTTGACCGACAAATTTCGGCATCTGGTTCCTTACAAAAAATCTGAATAGACCCCTGCAACTTTTTTTTTTACCGTAAGGAGTTATGGGCGTTTCATGCTGGTTTATTGAGCAGCACGACATCAGCAAAATTATTCCTCTTGTTGCAGCTACCCAGGACTCACCGTCTTCGTGTAAAACGGACACAAATCTTCGACTGCAGCGATACAACGCCTAATACGTACGCAACACAACCTGCACGAGTGTATGTTATGCTGCCGTGCCCACTCCAGAGACGTTGGTGATCTGACAGTTTAAACACTTATTGTGAACAACATGTACGATGCATTCGTAAGCTGGCATTACTGAAGTTGTCTGTTTGTTTCTGGTGACAGTAGGTGTGTGAACCCCTGCAGGAGGTGTTGGTATTGCCTATGGAACTGCGTCGCTGAGGCCGAAAGTTTTTTTTGTGCGTTTTACACGAAAACGGTGAGTCCTGGGCATTTGCAACAGGAGGGTCATTTTTGTTAATTATTTCATACTGCTGAATGAACCAGCATCATACGTTCTTATGCAATAAGATATACCCCTGTTATTTTCATTACGGTGGAAGGTATTAATGAGAGTTTGCTCTTAGAATAAAGATCCCGATAATATAAAACAATGTTCAGAGAATTGTAATTTAATTTCGTTTCCGATATTTTTGATAAATACCGTTTAAAAAACTTAATTTTTAATGGCTTATATCTCCCTTAATAATCAGCTCAGTTATTAAGTGTCAAATATATTTCCCACTTGGTTTTGCGTAAGGAATCACCTGTCAAAGTCTGTTGGTTGAATCCATCCCAATCTGTACACATATAGGCTACATACACACTTAAACTTCACATAGCCTGCCCTCTATATTGTAACAAAAAATATTTTTTTTTCAACTAAAAACACGTGGCCGTTTTATATTTCTTAGTTTGACCGGTAATGATTCCTGTTTCATCGTCATGCACATATATAAAATTGCACTACGTCTTTAAATTTGAGCCGAAACCATAAACTAAAACTGAGGTAGACCGCTTATTCGCCTTCTGCGCATGTATCCAACATCAACCTACCCCAATCATACACAACTCTCAAAGTCACATGGTGAACTGTGATTGAAGTGTTTGTTTGCATCTTAATTCATAAATGACAAGCACTGTTATATGAATAAAATACTTTTACCGATTTGAGTTCAATCAAACTGCATTACAAATTGGTTTGAGGAAGTATACACACATCTAAAAGAATTTGTTTACAAATCAGTTTTCTAACCTAAAATCCAAACCGTGCCGTTTTCGCTAGACGTGTTGGCAGAAAAGCAGTTCAATGTTGGGACACGGAGATTGGTTGTGCGCAGCCAGCGAGATCGGTCTACCTCGTCTTTAGTCTGCGGCCGAAACATCCACGTAACAAGGCGACAATACATAACAAAATGTTCTAAATTCACTGTTCTTAAGAACCGAAGACAGAGCTCACTCACGCACCCTACTCAGACGATACATACACAGACAATAAAACGAACGATATGAACGACACACAAAACACGCACGAACACCGACACGCCACAACATCAAGTACAAGAATACATTCGCGTACCAAACCCTCTGTCTCCTATGGGCGGCAGGGTTGTGGTGGTAAGGGTGGAGTCAGAGGCACCGTTTTTAACTCTATGACGTAAAAGTATTTAACCATTTCTTCTTCTTAATTTCTATTTCCAAGCCCCATAAATTCTTTTTGTGTGAAATTTGTTTAATGTACCGTATAATGACACCGCCTCGGAGGGCCATTTGGCTAAGTGAGGTTTAAAGTTTTTCTAAATTTTCTTCTTCTTCTTCTTCTTCTTCTTGTTCTTAAGAACCAATTCCTACCAGCTAAATAGTTAGTGCGACTAAATCTGCATACCGTGGAGAATGTATCAGTGCCCTACACGGAAGGGCCTACTTAATATTTTAAGTTACGACACAACGTTTCTTGCTGGTATAAATCTGTTTACTTGACGATTTTTCGAACCCAAAGTGCGTATGAAACGTATATGGCACCTTTATTAATTAACGTAACATATTTATGTCCACCGGGAAGGTTCTAGTACGTGGTTCGAAGCTATTTATAAGCAGAAGAATATACATTTTTATACGCCACGGAGTGTACACTTAAATAAATGCGACGGGGCAGGGAACTGTAGGTTCGTTGCGACTGTGCGGCCCCGTTCCATTTTTGGAACGAGGTGGAACTGGAGTACACACACACTGCTGGGTTGACTCGTCCTATCCAACTGTCAGGCCAGTTATGGGCCTCCAGAGAGTCGGGATGGAATTTATACTGTAATAACATTACTAGTTTAGTGCAGGGGAACGCGTGACTTCTTTATCGCATCTCGGGGAATTTGTGCTCCAACAGGTTTCTGAGTCCTCGAAACGTTTGTTAGCACCTGTGGGATGCTCCATCACCAGTGAATAACCCAAACATGGAGCGTCTTAATTGGAGGTTAACATGGGTAGGACTGCGAGAGGAATAAAGAAGTACCACACACACCCTAAGAAACGGTTATATTCTATTCAGGTTTTTGTTTTACAATTATTGAATCAAACCTTTGAAAACTCACCCCGTGCATGACGTGTTTGGTCGTGTTCTAAATAGGTTATGTATTTCAAGCGTTTTATACATCTGTTAACATAAATGTATCTTTTTTTTTTTTATTAAATTGAACTTTTGCTTTTTTTATATTTATAAATTTTAATATTATGTTTGTAATTGATATTATNTTGTTAGCACCTGTGGGATGCTCCATCACCAGTGAATAACCCAAACATGGAGCGTCTTAATTGGAGGTTAACATGGATAGGACTGTGAGAGGAATAAAGAAGTACCACACACACCCTAAGAAACTGTTATATTCTATTCAGGTTTTTGTTTTACAATTATTGAATCAAACCTTTGAAAACTCACCCCGTACATGACGTGTTTGGTCGTTTTCTAAATAGATTGTGTATTTCAAGCGTTTTATACATCTGTTAATATAAATATATCTTTTTTTTTATTAAATTGAACTTTTGCTTTTTTTATATTTATAAATTTTAATATTATGTTTGTAATTGATATTATTAAAACAGAGAGAAATTGTGTGTGTTGGTAATATATGGTAAGCAAGTTCTCATGCAAATTATCATAAAACTGAGTGCGCACAAATACGGCGCGCTGTCCCTTTGGTGTAATTTTCAGACTTTGTTAAAGTTTGTGCGCACGAGGCGGAGGAATAATAACCTGAAAGTACAACTTCAGTAGGGCTTCAGAAAAGTTTTGAAGTAACCGTAAATGGACCAAAGCAAATCTACCATGATAGTGCGTAGGCCTACGCGTATTGAGGGAACAATCCTAGTAATTTTTTATCCTGACATTCATAGGAGCTCTCCTATAATTGCCAAGAAAGAGTCTTAGTACTCGTTGAAGTCCCCAACTTGGTGTAGTGGCATTTCTGCACTTGCGGTCTGATGCATGGCAAATTTGCCGTAATATGCAAAGATTAAAATTTTCCATTGCCGATTATAAAGTTCACTAATTTTTTTCTTACAGTGCGGGTGATATAGTTTATTCGCGGTTTTTTCACTCTTGTTAAATTAAACCTTAAAAAAACCACCTCAAACACGACGTGCTTGGTTGATCCCTAAATATGCACGTTATGTAGCACAAGCGTTTTTATACTTGTGTTAACATAAAAAATTATTTTTTTATATTAAAGTTTTACATATATATGTTACCTGTAAATTATAATATTATGTATTTATAATTGATGTAAATAAAAACAGGGGGGGGGGGACGTATATTGGCAATATCTAGTAAGAAATAGTCCCTATGAAAAATATTAATACACTGAGTGAGTACGAATTCGTTGGGCTGCCCTTTTGGTGTAATTTTCTAGACACGGTTGAAGGTCTTTTTGCATGAGGCGGAGGAATATACTGAAAGTAGAACTTTAGCAGGGCTTCAGAAAAGTTGGGAGTAATGCGAATGAACTATACGTTTTGCGTGAGTCTAGTCTAGACACACGTAGGAAGCATGGAGGAAGGTAACGTAAAAAATGGATGCCGCATGGTTAATGTGCGAACTAGTATTTGAGTTTCACTAGAAGACACACAAAACATTTTAGCTTTCTAAGTTGGTTGCCCTTTTTTAAGCCATCGCAACTCTTTACGAAGTATCCTGGTATGACAATTTTGTTTCCTATTAGGTTTAAGTTTTGTACTTTAATTAATATTATTTTAGGCTATTTTTTTTTAACAGAGTTGAAGATTTAAAATAGAATAAAATGGCAGTGGTCGATGTTATTCCAGTAGCACTGACACAAAGGTATCCTTGAGCCAACAAAATACTTCTCCGTATCCGCCTAACAGTGCTGAGTTGACTAAATAAGATATTTTTCCTGCAGGCAGATTAAATTTACTGAGAAAGATAGTTCCATCTACTCAGATAAGTATATTGTTGGATAAAGAAAATCAGTTTTGCTGCAGTAAAGTGCATGGTTGCTATGGACGAATGCTATCCCTTAGTCCATTATCTTATTGGTATGCCGGGCGCTCGTCTTGTTTCCGGCTTAATGTTGCTATTTATTTTTATTAATATTTTCTCTTCAGCTCTGCTAGCGTGCTTGTTTTGTTATTTGCTTCTCTTCTTCTGTGCACGTGTTTACATTTAGCCCGTTACGTACTTCACTTACAGTTGTATTCCTCACTGCGACCTTGCTTTCCCAACGACAGCTCTTAAGGCGTTCATTATACACTGAAGAGCCAAAAAAACTGGTAAACCTGCCTAATATCGTGTAGGACCCCTGTGAGCATGCAGAAGTGCCGCAAGACGACGTGGCATGGACTCAACTAATGTCTGAAGGTATGCAGTAGGCAATTCACACCATGAATCCTGCAGGGTAGTCCACAAATCCAATCTGCGCCAATTTGAGAAAGGGTTGCATGTCTGTCGTGTTTAATGATTCACGTCAGTCGTCGTTTGTCCCGTTCTTTCACGATCTTTTTTCCGGCCGCAGCGATGTCGAAGACGTGATGTTTTACCGGATTCCCGATATTCATGGTGCACTCGTGACATGACCGCACGCGAACATCCAAGTGTTATCGCTACCTCGGAGATGCTATGTCCCATCTCTCGTGCGCCGACTATAACACCGCGTTCAAACTCACTTAAATCTTGATAACCTGCCATTGTAGCAGCAGTAACCGATCTAGCAACTTTTGCAAGACGCTTGTTGTCTTATATAGGCGCTGCCGACCGCATCGCGTTACTCTGTTTGGTTCCATACCTCTGTTATTTGCATACGGACGCCTATACCAGTTTTTTTTTTTGGCTCTTCAGTGTAGTTGTGCGTGGAAGTGGTATTTTATTGCTTTTTCTACCCGAGTTTCAGACGCAGGCGTTAGAATTGGTTTTACGACGGCAGTTTATATTTTAACTTTACTTTATGTACGCAGGTGTCTGCTCTACCAGATTATGTCCTCGAGAAAGTAGGATTTTCTGGCTTCTTTTTAGTTTGCTCTCCATCTCTTTTATACAGGTTTAAGTTTGATATTTCAACTCCTCAGTGCGGGAACGTACGTGAAGTTATCGACTTCCGGTTCGCAGCGGAAGTGTTCCTTAGTTCGATATACCACCGATGCTGCTTTTTTGTAGTTGAAACAATCATGCTGTTCTGCTTTGCTGCTATCAGGATGAAACTGTATATTATCTTCCATGTTTGCGTCATCTGCATAACAAAGTACTTGTATATGTTGAAGATCCATTTTATAACCATGGCACTTATTTTCTACTATCTTGGACATTATCAAGTTAAATAAGATAGGCCTTAAAAGAGGCCCCTTCAGGAATATCTTCTGTCTGTTGATATGCTTGAATATTCGTTACCTTTTCATTATTCACTTCGTATATCATCTATACTATTATTGAAATCACACTTTTTTCTTTCATTATGGAAAATTATATCATCCAGTCATGATCCACAAGGCATAGGAAAGCTGACAAATATAATTCGATAGCTTTCTCTACGATTTGCGTTATTGTGAAGATTGCATCAGTTAATAACGAAAGTTTTTAACGAAAGCATTATCCTTCCTCGCTTAATTTTACAAATAACTTTAATTAATATATAATTATTCTACACAACAACTTTGGTGTAGTATTTACAAGGGTAATAACTCGATAATTATCTGTATTATTTCTATTCCCCTTATTGAAGGTTGAGATCGTGAAATTGCTTTCCCACTCTGTTAGTACTCTCCCGCCACTGAAAATTATATTGAATATTTTAATATTTCACCTTGTAATCTATCATCACCATATATATGTTTTCATAAGGTATTATTCAGGATCCAAGGGGATTTTAATAAAGTTTTAATTGTTTCCTCTACCGCGTCATTGGCAACTTCGCCTAATTTGTTATCGACTATTTCTGTTGGTTCAGATGTAAAACTGGTTATTTCTTCTGCATATAAGTTGCAAAAGAGTTCACCCCATGTCCCCATATTTATACGTCTATTTTATTTATTATCAACTATAATTTAAGCTTTTCTGTTATGTAACATCCTCAAGGTTTTATTTTTGCTTTCAATTAATGTAATTTTCTATCTCTCTGATAAAATACTCTCATTAATATTATTAAATCATTTGATATATGGAATTCGTTCGCTTTCTTATCAAAATGTATCTTTGCCAGTTCTTTTTAGTTTTATTTTTTTTTTCTTTAGTAAAGACTTTTTTTTTACTGGTTGTTTCTTTAACTTTTGGGAGTGATTCTTCTATTCCGATAAATTCACTTGCAGCTTTGCCTATATTTTCTCTTGACTTATCCCATGCAATTTCTCCACCATCCGTACCTCTAACAGAATTTATCTTTATCAGTTCATTCAGAAGCTGCCGGTGTAAATATTTGGTTGAATAATGACGCAGTGATTCAGTTTAAAGTTTTCTTCTTATTGGTCCCTTTTTGACGTTGCAGTGCATTCTTATTCTACCTAGCAGTTAAAATATTATTTATTTTATGATATGCAGTTTGGTAGGTAGGCAAGGCTTAACGTCTCGTCGACAGCGCGGTCATTAGAGACGGAGCAAGTTGCTCGGACAAGGAGGAGCGGGGAAGGAATAGGCCATGACCTGTGTCAAGGGATCATCCCAGCATTCGCCTGGAAGGATTCCGGGGAACCACGGAAAACCGAAATCAGGATGGCCAGGCCGGGATTCGAACCCAAATCCTTCTGACTGCGGATCCAAAGTTTTACTACAGGGTCCACCGTGTTCTATTCTACGCATTCGAGATAACCCTGGTTCGATTCTCGTTACAGCCATCCTCATCATTCCGGTTACCCGTGGCTTCCCGACAGCACTCCGAGTGAATTCTGGGTAGGTTCTTTACTACGGGCCCGATTGCCCGAGACACTTTTTACGTGAGGCCGCGGTGGCTGAGCGGTTAGCCTGCTCGCCTCCCACCAAGGCGAACCGGGTTCAATCCCCCGGCCGGGCCCGCTCCCGGGATTTTCACAAGTGGGAATCGCTCCCGGACGATGCCGCTGGTCGGCGGGCTTTCTCGGTGATCTCCCGTTTATCTCGCCCTTTCATTCCGGCCCTGCTTCATACTCAGTTCACTTTACACTCATCGGCTCTGAAGACCCCGATGTTAAGAACCACCAAAATCCCTTCACTCTTCACGTGCTTACTTCTTACGTTTCTAATGACTTCGCTGTCGAGACGTTTCACTCGCAGCAATTTTATTCTAGCAAATTTAAATTTTAAGCTACGTGGATAATAAAAGAGAAACATTTCATTTAGTTAAGCAGTTATTTTATATTTTATTTATGATAATTGCAATTATTTTGTTTTTTAACGTAAAAAATAGAAAGAAAAAAAACTAACACAATGCTACACTAGCGCTTACTTAGTGGCGAAAAATTATAGTTGCCAAACTAAAAGCATTGAGTTTCCCAACCTGAGTAGAATAAACCTCACCTGTGGCAACAGCAAACAATTTATTGTAATGGCTGCCGAACATGTACTCACTGTTATCACGTGTTCTTTGTTGCAACAAGTATTTCGTTGGGTCGGAAAAAAATGGTTCAGTGCGGCAGAATTGCATCTTGTTATACCTACTAGAGGAAATGGAACTTGGTAATGGTGGCGCTCACGCTGCTGCATGCTATCAACAGATGAAGGGAAATTTTTTTTTCCACTTTCCCTAAGCTGGAATGCAGATGAACATTACTCAGAGACTTCAAGCACGTGCGCGGACTTTCCAAATTTCACCGTGTGCGTGTGTAAGCTGGCTAATTCAATGGGTGTATACTAGACCCGGAGGCCCTGTTGCTACGTCCATGTACATTTGTGCCGTTAATATTTTAATTAAATCCACACTTTAGCCACGAAATTATGTACTCCCAACTACACCGCGCGATGGCGTACACACAATCGCTGATGATATTCAATTTTCAGAACTAAAAAAAAGGGAGAAGGGGGAAATACGCTTGTTACTTTCCAACCATAAATGGCCTCTGTAGAATTACAGTTCTGTAAATACTTTTTCAGAGCACAACAATTTAGATTTTCATCCAAACGCATAATTAAATCATTAATCTCAAACTAACACATGCTTTGCTATCGATATTTTTTCAGGAATCTTCACTCGTTTGACGTATGAAGTTATCCAATCGACATCCGCCGTTTAAAATGAACGGTCTCAAGTCACGTCTACAGTGGACTTGGGCGAAGACGAGCTTATTTGCCGTCCTAAGCAAGGTCTCGATGATCATGAAACGTGGTTCGAAATCGCGTTCTCAAGCAGTGACTACGGAACAGAAATATTCAGTCTTAAGGCACAAAAAAAAAATACAGCCTGTGCTTGAGACAAGCTTGAACAATGTTCATGAAACGTAAATACGAACTTCAGACACCTAATAAGATTGTCTTGGACGAAGCTAGTGCTCAAGATATGTCTATGAATACCGCCGTGAATTTGATGCTCACGTGATGCGCTGTCAAAATACCTAGTTTGGTTTAAATCGATTGGATAAGTCAGGCGTCCTTACCAAGTACTATACAGAGTGATTCTAAAATTATGGGACAAACATTGAGGGGTGGTAGAGTTCACTTAAACCAACAATTATTGTATAGGAATATATGGGCGGGAGTGACGCGTTGAGGCACAAACACAAAAATAACACATGAAATGCAACACATTTTTTTATTTACAACGTCGCCGCTAAATGGCTTTTTACAGCAATGTTTATAATAATTACTCAAAATTGCTACCACCGACAGTAATGCAAGCTTGGTAGCGTCGGTGGAGTAATTGGCGAACAGATTCAAATACGCCGGGTATTTCACGCACGCCACCATTGTCAGCCAATCACGCCATATGTAGAGGTCGCCAAGCATGCGTGACTGTTGGTGGATGCATTTCCAGCAACTGTTTTAACATTTTCTGTACGGAATCACTCGTTAAGTATGCTGCTAATGAACATTTTATGTTTCCGTTAATGTGTTATGTTTTTGTGTTTGTGCCTCAACGCGTCACTTCCGCCCATATATTCCTATAGAGTAAGGGTTTGTTTTAGTGAGCTCTACCACCCCTCAATGTTTGTCCCATGAATTTAGAATCATCCTGTATGTGTACCACGTCTGGCGAGATTAAGTTAACGCGTTCAAAAAACGAAAAAGGACGTGCATACGTACTCACGGATACACACACAGTCATACACATTTACACGCATACACACACATAAGTGATTTCACAAGTCTTTCTTTCCTTCGGAAAGTAGGCCGAGAACTGTAGCTCCCATTCCGGAGTACAATATTAAAGCATTGTTTTTAACTAAAGCAGTAGTGCCGACGGCCATACCGCCCTGGTACCCGGGTTGTCTTCTGATCACCGTGGCTCGTGAGGGCATGGCGGGGGCAATACGTGGACGGGCGACTGCCCGAGGAGCTGAAGGCGCACATCGGAACACAAGGGAGGTTCACTAGGGTCATCGCAGGGTCTGGCGTGGAGGTGACGTCCTCTCCACCACAGACTCACTTCAGCACGTCCCAGACTGTGACGCCAAGAAATTCCTGCCGGGGGGGGGGGGNGACAGCAGTGCTTCGAGTTATTAGTTAACAATATTTTATTCTAGAATGGTGATGAAAAAAAAAAAAAAAAGCACGCGGGAAAAGCCAGCTTCAACGTAGTCTGCCGTGACGGAACCTACTAAATACTTAATGGTATTATATACAACATCCCGAAACACCTATCACAATAAACAAGTTGAATGATAACTCAGACGTTAAACTATAAAACTTTTGCAAATTTCACACCCAGCTCACATTTTCAGAGCTAAAATGTTTATAAAGATTAATATTTTATGCATATTTTGGTGGAAAAATGTTAATAACGTAAAAAAATATAAGTTATTATTTATATAAAACCTTGTATCTGTATCTGTTTAGCGATATTATTTCAGTATAACTAATCAATTCTGTTGGTGTAAAGAGTGTAATTTAGGAAAGAATGGACTAATTTGATATTTTTAGCATTAACATAAATATAAATTATCGGGATTAAATAAGTGGAATGAACGGCTAAACAGAACGAATGACACAAGTACTGTAGAAGAAATATGTACTGCAAGTACCACACAGCTCAAAACTTTCTCCTCGCGTGCGTTACAACATCAACTTGGGGTTCACAAGGTCGGCTGAGGTGAGTGTGTGCCACAACGTAACCTTGTAGGCTCCCATATATGATACCTGGTGCTTGAACTGCGCTGCAGTGCGTTAGTAATGCACGTGTTTCTGCAAAACTGTTAAACGTGCGTCCAATGTGCTGGTCTACGAAAAGAACACACACTTCAGACAAGAGCTGTTGAGTGCTTTCAAGACTTCACGCGCATAAGAAACACCATTTCAGAGTACTCCAAAATGGCTTAAAACTACTTTTTCAACGCGTTATCTCGGATTCATACAAAACTACAGACTTACCACCGATAAAATAATAGGGTCGCCTCTGGAAGTCCCATTGGTACACGCATTGCGACGAGAACACTGCACGCCAGTTCAGAGCCTTGCGCTTAGCGGCGATGTCACGCTTGATGCGCGTGGCAGTGTCGCCCTTATCGCTCTCGCGCCTTTTGGCCACGGACGCGGACAAATAAGCTTCAGGTAGGCGGGAATCTTAACTTTAAATTCGTTAACGCAGTGGTCGACCGCTTATGTTACGTCATGTACTTGAACCATTGATGACCCTCCGTATTCAAGTGAACTATATTTACCCATATTCCTCAGTTCGATTATTAAATACAGCTTTTTATTAAAAGTCGTGGGGCAGCGGTGGCGTAGTGGCCAGGGCACTCGCCTCCCACCACGGCGATCTGGGGTCGATCCCCGGCGGGTTCACTCCCGGATCTTCGCATGTGGGAATCGTGCTGGACGATGCCGCCTGCCGGTGGGTTTTCTCGGGGTACTCCCGTTTACCCCGCCTCTGCATTCCAGCGCCCCTCCATTCTAGGGTTTAATTTCTGTCATGCTCGGGGATGACGGTCACCTACGGGTCCCAGCTGGAAAGACCGTCACTCGGAGGGTGTTGCCTTGCCCTGGGTGCCACTCCCCACACGCCATTATTATTATTATTTTAATAGTAGAGTTTTCCCTATTACAGAAGCCCATAACTATCTAAAGTAAAACAGTGGAATTGCAAAGAAGAATAATGCATAATTGAATCTATAATGTTTAAATTTTAATCGTATTACTGTATAACTTATGTGGCAAATAACATGCTGCGGTTAATGTGTGTGATGTAATTTCAGTATTTCTANTAAGTATTTCTAAAAAAAAAAAAAATATCAACATGTAAATTTGATGAATTGGAAACACGTGTATAAACGGTCTGATAAGCGTAGCAAGTAAAACTAAGCATTAATTAGGAACAGCTGATTTAAAATTAGTCAGATATTAATGGGCTATACCAATCACAGAGCATTGCCTACGAACATATTACTCGTAAATTATCTGATGCATATATAGTTTGATATATACGCAAGAACTGTAATTTCACTGACACCTGAGGGGCTAATTTTTGTGAAAGCCATCGATAATTTTCTGGTGAGTTATTTCCAGCAACAAAGACATACGCTTCTTGAATATGCTTGCCTGATAATTGTTTATTTGTTGTCAAAGTAGCCGCGATCGCAACAAATATTACCACTCAGCGTGACTTGCGAGACTCGAGGCTTCTACTGGCGCAACGCAACAAATCTACGCACTGTTGCGTAAGGTCGCGTTCTTGAGTGGACGGCTACTCCGGCTGGCAGCGATGGCAGAGTTTCTATCCAGCCTTCAACTAAAAATACCCGNTCAGTATTTCTAAAAAAAAAAAAATATCAACATGTAAATTTGATGAATTTGGAAACACGTGTATAAACGGTCTGATAAGCGTAGCAAGTAAAACTAAGCATTAATTAGGAACAGCTGATATAAAATTAGTCAGATATTAATGGGCTATACCAATCACAGAGCATTGCCTACGAACATATTACTCGTAACTTATCTGATGCATATATAGTTTGATATATACGCAATAACTGTAATTTCACTGACACCTGAGGGGCTAATTTTTGTGAAAGCCATCGATAATTTTCTGGTGAGTTATTTCCAGCAACAAAGACATACGCTTCTTGAATATGCTTGCCTGATAATTGTTTATTTGTTGTCAAAGTAGCCGCGATCGCAACAAACATTACCACTCAGCGTGACTTGCGAGACTCGAGGCTTCTACTGGCGCAACGCAACAAATCTACGCACTGTTGCGTAAGGTCGCGTTCTTGAGTGGACGGCTACTCCGGCTGGCAGCGATGGCAGAGTTTCTATCCAGCCTTCAACTAAAAATACCCGCGAGGCGACATCTTCTATCATAGCGGTTTCAGTGTGGGGATTTTGTTCTCTCGGTCACACTTCAGCACATACGAATGTTATCCTTTTTAACACAAATTACGGGAAAAAGGCGATCGGAACGAAGTGCGACTTTCGGACTTTCGACCGAGTCACGCGCATCGATCGCGCGCTTCACGTGGCAGAAACTGCAAAGGAATTGCTGCGTGGGAACTTGTCCGTGAATGGCGACATTCTGTTGTACATACCAGTGAGCACGTACTTATGATGAGCAGGAAAGTAAGTTCTCCACTTCAGTTTGGATCCTAAGACTAACAAACACAGTTCACGAGGCGGCTTCGTGATTTCAATTTACGTAATAAAATTTTCCCGTAGATTTAAAATGACCTTAACGCGGTATTTTTGGCAACATATATATATCAATAATACTACTTAAAATCGTTCGGTTGCTATGTTTGTAGATTACAGAATTTGTTAAACAAGTCATTGTTACCGTCTATTTAAAACATATAAAACAAATATTTGTTTTTCTGTTTGCACCAGCCTAACGTAAAGTCTAATGGACGGATTTTGATGACAGTTTCAGTACAAGGTACGTCTTAAACACCACTAAATATTGGAGTACATATTATAATGCAATTCCAATAGGGGCTGATAAGTAGTAAAAATAAGAATTGTTTTCATTTGGAGTTTTTCTCTCCTTGAAGGAGGTTTTTAGGAATATATGTATTTTACAGTAATACTTTGATGCGCATTGTTGCATTAGTGTGTTGAAATAAAACCGATGTGTTTTTTAAGATATTCCAATAATAAGAGAAGCAATAGTGTAATTATACGTTTATAGAAGCTTTCTATTCGTAAAGTATTACCGTACGTATTTCCAAGTGATATTAATAGACAATATTTCATTTCCTTAAACTTTTTGTGAAGTATACCTCTGAATATACGAATAATTTGACATTACAAAAGCACATTTAATTGGTGGCTGCGGGCAAAAACTTTTGTTTAAATTCAATCTGCCACAGGCAAAGTTCATTGTCAATTTCAAAATTCCGTGTGGGCTTTGCCACAGTGAAATATTTTTATTCTCTTTAAATCTGCAACACACAAATTCCTGTTAGCAAAATCAATTCCCGCGTGGACGAAGGCGCGTCTAATTTCAAGTTGCCCCTCAAATATCCAACGGCAAATTAACATTTCGGGTGGCTGAAGCCATGAGCAATAAATAAGTTTATTTTCGATTGGCCACGCAATAATTTAATCCACGAAATATATTTTTTTTCGGGAGGGCGAAACAATGGACTGCAGCTAGTGTCTAAATAAAAGTCGTTAAGTATGGCCAATTACTCTCTGTGATTGCCTGCAGTGAATTACAACAAATTAAAAAATAAATAAAGTAGGCTGTGTTCATAGTCGATGGAGAACTTTTGAAATCAACCTTTGAAAAATGTCACTGCCCCTACCTGCATATATNTAGGCTGTGTTCATAGTCGATGGAGAACTTTTGAAATCAACCTTTGAAAAATGTCACTGCCCCTACCTGCATATATTTCAACAGCCATACTTGACTGGCGTACACCCAGTAAAGTTGGTAACGACAGAAAAAGTAGTTTCATGCCTTAACGATGAAGGAAAAATGTTAGGTAAGAGTTTGTTATTACCGAAGTTAATTTTTATTGGTTTTTGTTTTTTATGCATGTAAGTGTAGGAATAAAAGAAATTGTGAACTACTTACGTGCCTAAAAATTTCGCAAGTTTCCTTTGACCGACGCACGAATAAAGTGATCAGGCTCACGGCAATGTCAATTTTACGTATGGTGGGAGAATACACCATGAGCATACAAGTAGTAGATCTCAAGCAGGGCTTTCGAAAGTGGTCAATTAACTGCGAATGGCCTACACCAGCAAAACTGCCACGGCCTTCTGTGGAGTTGTGGCTGCTGAAAAATAAAAACATACGGTACACAGCAGATATCAGCCAGAGCTAAGGTCTCCGTAAGAAGCTGTTGTTTCTTCGGACGACTGTGGACTTGGCAAACACTCGGCGCTTGCTCGTGTGTTTTGACATGTGGCAGGCGGGGAATGTTTGCCTCGCCGTCTACCTTGACGGATTCTGGGGAACCCGCCGACGTTTGCCAAGAAGCGGAGCTGCTGTCAACATCGCGCGTCACGTCCGCCTAGTTCCGTCTTCTCGGGGACATCTGAAGAAGAACTGCACAGAGGACACATGCATGCTTCCGGACAATAAGCAATGACAATCTCAAGTCACTGATCATATTGAAAGCGATGCCTACCTGGTGCTCTGTTCCGCGTTTGAGGACGAGAAGCGCGGGAGCCATAAGAGCTACACAACATAGGGCATCAAGTGCGACATCGCCTCTAAGCGCAAGGCTCTGAACTGGCGTGCAGTATTCCAGTCGCACTTCGTGTACCTATGGGACTTTCACCGGTGAATCTATTATTCTATTGATGGAAAGTCTGTAGGAAGGTTTAGTGCAGAAGTCTTGATTAGTTTTGTATGTACCTGATTTTGAGATACGTCGCTTTGAAAAAGCTGTTTTAAGCCATTTTGGAGTACTCTGAAATTGTTTTTTTTTTTNCCTGATTTTGAGATACGTCGCTTTGAAAAAGCTGTTTTAAGCCATTTTGGAGTACTCTGAAATTGTTTTTTTTTTTAAGTTCGTGCATTTTGAAGCACTTAACAGCCTTCGTCTGAAGTGTGTGTCCTTTTCGTAGATCAGCCAATTGGACGCACGTTGAATGCAGTTCAAGCGCTTAGGCGGCAGTCTTAAGGCTGCTGTTTAACTAAGCCGCTAAACGGCGGGTAGAACGTCTCATATTCAAGAACTGTTTAAATATGCATTTTATATCTGTCTACGAATAGTTCTTTAAGAAATTTTCCACCTGTGATGNCCTGATTTTGAGATACGTCGCTTTGAAAAAGCTGTTTTAAGCCATTTTGGAGTACTCTGAAATTGTTTTTTTTTTTTAAAGTTCGTGCATTTTGAAGCACTTAACAGCCTTCGTCTGAAGTGTGTGTCCTTTTCGTAGATCAGCCAATTGGACGCACGTTGAATGCAGTTCAAGCGCTTAGGCGGCAGTCTTAAGGCTGCTGTTTAGCTAAGCCGCTAAACGGCGGGTAGAACGTCTCCTATTCAAGAACTGTTTAAATATGCATTTTATATCTGTCTACGAATAGTTCTTTAAGAAATTTTCCACCTGTGATGCGTGTTTATTAAAGTAAAAATAATAATTAGAACTGGCGCGTTTCACGGTTATTTTTAGGAGTAGAAAATCCGGCACAAGATAATTAAAGTAGTACAAGGACTTGAAGAGCACGTTATATTTATTATTACGCCATAAAACGACAAGGTCGCAGCTGAAAGTCTCGCAGAGACGTGTTACCGGCGGATAAACAACACGCCGGTTCGTTGCCCTGGGTACAGAGGTGACGAGACACGTGATAGAGCTCCGTAGCTCCCACGCCTCCGACACGCTAATCGCCTCGTCGTATAAGCTGTTCACGGTTAATTGTACACTTTTAAAATCAACTTCTGAAAAACGTCACTGCCCCTTACCTGCGCGTATTTTAACGGGCTCACCGAGTGGCACGCATCCTGTACAGTTGGCAACGACGAAAAGGAAATATTTCCATGTTTAAATGTTGAATTAAAAGGGCGAGGTGAAAATTTNTCGCAGCTGAAAGTCTCGCAGAGACGTGTTACCGGCGGATAAACAACACGCCGGTTCGTTGCCCTGGGTACAGAGGCGACGAGACACGTGATAGAGCTCCGTAGCTCCCACGCCTCCGACACGCTAATCGCCTCGTCGTATAAGCTGTTCACGGTTAATTGTACACTTTTAAAATCAACTTCTGAAAAACGTCACTGCCCCTTACCTGCGCGTATTTTAACGGGCACACCGAGTGGCACGCATTCTGTACAGTTGGCAACGACGAAAAGGAAATATTTCCATGTTTAAATGTTGAATTAAAAGGGCGAGGTGAAAATTTGGGAATACTAAAATAATTTCTTCTGCTTTCTGTAGATTTTTTTTTTTTNTGGGAATACTAAAATAATTTCTTCTGCTTTCTGTAGATTTTTTTTTTTTAGTCCATATCAGTGTAGTAACTAGAAAATTTGTAAAATATTTACCTTTCTATTAATTTTACAGATCCACATGACCGACGCATGAATATAGTTGTCAGGCCCATGGCTAACGTTACTTCTTCTACAGGGAACATTTTCGCTACAAGGAAAGCGCTAGTGTCGGAAAGGGACCATATTTTCCCTATTTTCTACGTTATAGAACAGGATAATTGCAGTGATCATAAACCAAATATAAAACAACTTCGCAACTAACTTCATAATTCGTGTACCTTAGAATTTTAATTAAAATATACCTTTTGGAACACTGCGCACCTAGCGGCGGAAATTTTCCCTACGCCAAACTCTCCCATAAGAAATCTCGCTTTGTTCCTAACCCGAGTAGAACAAACCTTACCCATGGCAATGGTTAATATTACATATGGCGGACTAACACACAACGTGCACACAAGTAGATCTTAAGCAGGGGTTTATGAAGTGCTCAGTTTACCGTGAACAGTCTATATGTAGAAGCGGAAAAAGCGGATTCATACGTTCGCAGATCACGACGAACAGACAGAGCAGACACCCCAACAGCCAATCAAGCACTCCACGCCGCTTCTGCGTTATCCACTTTGTCTGCGCAGGAAAAGATGGGCCAATCTCACCACTTGTTCCTTACAGGCAACGCCGTATTTCCCACAATTTGGTGCGTGGTTTTCAAGCCGACCAAAATGGCTGCCATAAAAGGTTATTTTTTGAGGTTAACACTTATAAACCATGTGAAGGAAAGAAGATCTTTGTAACATACTTAGGAGAAAATTACAGCGATAAAGGGAAATAATATATGTGTATACACACATATACAGGATGGATGATTCTAAAATCATGGGACAAACATTGAAGAGGTGGTAGAGCTCAATAAAACAAACCATTATTGTATAGGGATATATGGGCGGAAGTCTGCGCAACTCCGTGTTTGTGTTTTTGTATTGTGTAATTGCCTTTCATAGAATGTTCATTAGCAGCATACTTAACTAGTGATTCCGTACAGAAAATGTTAACACAGTTGCTGGAAATGCATCCACCAACAAGTTTTTGCGCTTCAAGAAGGAGCTGTTGGATTCAAATCAAATTTCATTAATGTGTTGGTACAGACAAAATAAAGAAGTGATTCCACTACCATTACACCCTAGGGCGTCAGAAGGGGGGCATCCCCAGTTACAACAGGGAGAGTCAAAGTCTTCACAAAATGGCTTCACAAAAATAATGCATGTTAATTTCCATACTTTACGTACAGTTAATAACAATTGAGGTTGTTATTAATGTATAGGCCTGTACTTGTAAGATGAGAACAGTATTTTTTGTTAATAAATGTGAATACTACATCATTGATTTCCGAACAAATGCCTGGAAAGGGGAGCTTTTTGCAGCACCAGGAGGCGCCAAATTCTCAACAAGACGTTGCTCCCCATTAACCGAACGACAGACCGAGTCTTTTTACGTGAATGAAATACTACCACCAACTCGAAAATATTCATGTTGCGATAAAACTTGGTTATAGTAAGCATACAGACATCTCAAAGCACTCACTTCCATAAACAGTGTTCTAACCTCAAATCCTCCCCGCGTGTTTTTGACAGTGCTGTTGGCAGAGAAGCTGTTCAAAAATAGAACCTGGGGAAGTGGGTACTGCGCAGCCGGCATTCGCACTCTTCAACACGCTACTTCGGTTTTAGTGACCCTCGCATCGCTACCAGTGACGAACGTGCCGACAACTTGCGACGGTTCACCGATGTATCATGCCGGCAATAGCTACAGGTAGTGTGCCGCTGTAACGTGACGCAGGGATTGCAGCACTCACCCTGAGATACTCCAATCTCTGGCACTGTGTCCATCTGTCGCCAAATGAAAGGCGCGATTCTTCACTGGAGAAACGTATAACTCCCGAAACACATGAGCCTTAATACTCGAATTACGTATTCAAACCTCCAAAAATGGTACTTCAACCACTGCAATACGAATAATTAAGATAAGTTCTTTATATCTATTAAATAATTTGACATATTTCAGCATCTTTTAGAAGCATAAGATATACCTATACAGAGCCTTCTTAGGATGTTTGTTACGATAGCGCTAAACAAGAAACCAAAGCTTTTATGCCATATCTCGGGAACAGGTCGAGTTATTTCCACCAAATTCTGCACAAAAGTAGTGTTACGGTAGGCCATAATAACTTACATAACGCACGCGACTTGTTTTCGAAATGACGTCCCTGGTAATCCTAGTCTACCGAAACTTTAGACTGATTACTATCGAAGTTGATGTTTCGGATTTTACCTCCGTGTTGCAGTCGGTTGCACGCCGGCTTACAGTACGAGGCGTTCTGTGTTCGACCCCCAGGTAAGGCACGTGTGTATTTGTAATAGCCTTACTAGTATTGCATTTGTTTCTGGTTGCATCTCTAATGATATCGCTATCAACGAGACGTCAAGGCCCGCCTTCCATTTAACCTTTTAATAACTTCATCAAAATGATTTGCATTCATGTAAAGGGAAGTAGACTCACATCGATAACTTCTTGTTTCATTTTGAAGAAATTCGGGGCTTTCACCGGATGTTTATTTTTGTAAAATGGCCACCAACTTATGAAATACCTACGTAACATTTCTGCACCTAAGTTTGTAGGCAAGCAATGTTAACGAGTACGCTCGACTGCAGTTTAAGCACGTAGTTTCGTGGTTNTTCTGCACCTAAGTTTGTAGGCAAGCAATGTTAACGAGTACGCTCGACTGCAGTTTAAGCACGTAGTTTCGTGGTTTAAATTTTTTTAAATTATTTTAGAGTACTTGAATACGTACGGAATAATCAGTAAAATAATTAGGGGTAATGTGTACTGGAACTTAACACACTAGTAATATACAAAGTTTTTGTTTCAATATTCAGTTTTTTATATCTTANAGGTAATGTGTACTGGAACTTAACACACTAGTAATATACAAAGTTTTTGTTTCAATATTCAGTTTTTTATATCTTAACTATAATTTTATGAACACAAGATATCATATTTGCTGTCAAGTTTTGATCGCAATCCGACTACAGTCACGTGTACCGCGTAATAATGGGAAATGTTTTGAAAATATTTGTGGCGAGTGGCCAGTTCATTACATTAATAATTACTCAAATACCGAACAAACTTCAGGGAACTAGAGCATGAATATAATACATACCCAGAGTTACACTGAAGTGTATTTAAAAAGAAAATCAATGCAGTTCGTTATGTAACCTGTACCTAATTTAGTTCTGTTTTTGTGCATCACTCCATAGTATATTCACCATATCTGAACATGCCAGCATGAAGATGATTACAAAATTAATTATTATTGTTACGTGCAGCCACTATGGGGCCTTTCTCTTGCCCTCCCCTTGGGGTGTGCGAAGCGCAGTGTTTCAATTGCATCACCGGTAACTGGAGGAGCGCGCGAGGAGTTAAAAACGGGCCGCTGGATGACACTGACGCATGCCGCGATAATGTTATAAGGACTGATGACGCTCCCGTCTTTGGAAGATTGAATGTTTTCGGTAGCCGCTGTGCGAATTTTCTGGTCGTCACCCCATCTCCTCCTCTGCGCGACGCGAGGCGTGAAGAACCTTCTGGACCGGGTCAGTTCAGCTATATAAGCCGCGGCGTGCTTGTTTGTAGAGAGTCTGGAGTCCCGTACGGCAATTAGCGCCAGGTGGGTTGTCCCTCGGAGCGACGAGCGAAGACAGTGACCAGCGAGTGAAATATGCGAGCATCAAAAGAGTAGAAAGTGAGACTGACCCGTTGGACTGTAGGAAAATTGCACGTTATGCGAGAGTGGAAGACATTTGGAAATATTTTAATGTAAGGAATGTTTATTTTATTCGTGTATGTGTGAATAATAAGTGAGGATCAAGTGACTATCTGGCATAAAGACAGTGACGAGAAAATNTTATTTTATTCGTGTATGTGTGAATAATAAGTGAGGATCAAGTGACTATCTGGCATAAAGACAGTGACGAGAAAATTAATTATGATAGAGATTGGCATTAAATATTGCGCTGACTAATGGGAATAAGTGTTATTAGTAGAGATAGGTAGTTTAATGTTGTGAATAATATCTGTGTGTACTTTTATAAGAAGAATGTGTGTGTGTCTGAGCCTATCAAAGTTTATAGGTTTACATGGCAAGCCATAGTGCTACTTATTTGCCGAATTTGGTAGAAATAGTTCGTTTTTTTGGAGATATCGCGTAGTAACTTTAATTTGTCATGTGATACTATTCTAAGAAAGTGGCGGACAAAAGAGATTTTGTGTGGACACATTCGATGGTTGTAATATAGACAGCCAGCATACAAAGTTTGATTGGAATTAATGACATGGTTTCGACGATATAACATACAAAACTAAAATAGCTATATGCCCGCCATTTTTGAGATAAGAGTCTGACACACCTACAACAAACCAGTTGATATCACCCACCGCTGTACTACTTGTTTGCCAAATTTGGTAGGAATCTGTCCATTGTTTCTCAAGATATTACACAAAAACTTTATTAAATAATTTAGCGCTATCTTAAAAAATGGCGGACAAAAGTGATTGTTTTTGGCTGTTTTTTGCTTATATGGCCCTTGTGATAGAAACTTTAAGGGTACAATATTTGGTCGAAATTAGTCAAACTATGTGGTAGTTATACCAAATAAACCTAAAATATTTGTATGACCACCATTTTGAAAATAAGGATTCAATTAATTTGAATTACTTACGTTTTCCTGGCCTATCATAGTATTACGTACGTGCCAAATTTGGCGAAAATTAGATCAGTAGTTATAGAGATATAATGTAAAAGCTTTATTTTTTCATGTGGCACTATCTTCCAAAATAGCGTATCAACAAAAAAATATTCACCTCTTAATTCAATGCTTACAACTTGCGCTGTCAGCATACAAAATTTGGGTTAAATCGGTTGAATGGTTTCTGAGATATGACATATCACCCTAAATTTTTAAATTGCCACCATTTTGAAAGTAAGTTCCCGGCGTGTTTGAAAACAATAAAAGTCAGGCGGCTTTACTTAGTACTATATGCGTACCGAGGTTGGTGAAATTTGTTTCACGCGTTCAAAAATCTAAAGTTTTGAAAACGCTAAACGCACAGACACACATACACACATCTACACACACTCACACACACACACACACACACACACACACACACACACAGAGGCAGGAAAGTGATCTCAGAAGCATTTATTTTCTTCGGAAAGTAGACTAAACAAATCGGCTATAAAAAATCGGCTAGTCTCGCACTGGGCATCCCACGTGTAAGCTTCGCTCTGTACGTCTCTAGCTCTCTCTATCACTCTCTCCTATTCTTTTCCTGTCTTTCACCCTCTATCCCGCCCTCTTTCTATCCCACACTCCCTCTCTCTCCGTCTCTTGATTTCTCTCTCTCTCCCTCTCTTCCTCTCCGTGGTCGAAACTGTAACACCTTTGAGGAATGAATGTCAGAAGGATGGATGGATGGATGGGAATTGCAGTAGTTGGCGACGGCATCTCGCTGCAGGTGCCAGCACCGCCCACAATCACGAGTCACGGCGAAGTCGCGAGTTGTTTGTTTGCAGAGGCAACCTTTTCGTGCCAGGTCTTGTGATGCCAAAGTAAACCGTGACGTCGCGAGCCCAGGAAGGTTTGTGGGTCAGGTTTTGGATTGGAGGAGGGTGGCGGGGGGAGGCAAGGACGCAAACACGTGTCGTCACGTGGTCTCTGGAATCCCCAGGCGACATCTTCATGCATGTGGGGCAGATGTGAGGACGAAGGCGTGGTTGTGTTACACGAGCAAGCTGACTACATTTCGATTTAGCATTAGTGAGTGAGTGATGTGAGTGAGTTAAGAGTTTTGGGCGGCTCTTAACAGCGAGGTCCAGAGAGCCGATGATGGTGATTGAGGTGAGTATGGAACAGTGCCGGAATGAAAGGGCGTTGGAAAGGGGAAATCCCCGAGGAAACCCGCCCATCAGCGGCATCGTCCGGCACGATTCCCACATACGAAAATCCGGGAGTTACCCGACCGGGGATTGAACCCGGTGGGAGGCGAGCAGACTAACCGCTCAGCCACCGCGCCGCCGTTTAGCATTAGTCTTGCTTGGTTTAATTGTCCAGGGATTCCATCAATTTTCATTCCTGACGAAGGTATTGTTCAAAAATGAAAAACTTCTGAAAATTTTACAATTTTCGAATTGAAGTTTAATATGCGCAAACATCGGGAAAAAATTTGATACTAAACTAACATAATCGTGCTATATATTCAAATACGAACAGGGAGTGTTTTTTAAGATGGTTTCATAAGCGCTCACACTAGTTTCGTACTAACTACACTTGGAAGCACGATAACCTTTTTACTGTGTGCTGACAGCCCAGGTTCTGTGTACATCGCCATTTTTTACGAGAGTACAACACAGGAGCCTGAGCCAAAGATTACAATATCAGTCTGGTTAATAACACTTTCAATAACAGCAAATGTCTTCCAACATATAATGTCTCGAACATCAATTTGACTAAAGTAATTAACACCAGCAACTGGTCTGTTACGAGGATGACGATAGAAGCAAACTTCCAAAATACCGGATCCGTGATAAGCTGTCATATCCTGTAGAGCAAATCTGTGTGAAAAGTTCACAAGTAAATAACTCTCTTGGACTTGAGTAACTTGCTTGACAAACACATTGTCATCCTTAGCAACATCATTATTAAAACTTCCTATGTTCCGAAAAAAAAACAGGTCTTGATATGTAACTCCTTCTGAAGTGTCGTGCTCTACCCATGTCGTTGTGTACTCTAATCCAGGTCACAAACTAGTCTGTACAGAAGCGCGGCCAAATTGCCTGATGTTACGGAGCGTTGCCACGGAGTTTATATTGTGTTATGGTGTGATCAGGCCTTAGCTGAATGGCTTGCCTGATCACACCTTCAAACATTAAACCTGGAAACGAGCGGGATTGCAACGCCACCATTTGGTCGCCGATCCTTGCGAAAGAAGACAGTTGCAGAAATCCCCTCCACCGGTCACTGAGCGGGGCCGCAGAACCACGCGCTTGATATAGGCCGGCGTAACACCCGGAACGAGCGTCTTTCGTCTTTANGAGCGTCTGGCGTCTGTCGTCTTTAGTCCTTTGGGCGACCCGACCAGCGAAGCAGACCAGGAAGATGGGTGAGTCCGGCCGGCGTTAACCGTCTCGTAGAATCAGCCTCCGGCTACAACAAGGTGATGACTTTCCAGTTAGGTTTAATTAAAATGGCGTGAATCATAATGTAATTAAATAATCATCTTGGTATTCAATTTAAAGCTCCCCCGATCAATAGTCATTTAAATAGCAACTGTATAATCTTCATGTAATAAAACCTCATCAGATACTGTTGTGCTCTACCGAATCATGAGTCATTTTTGAGCTACGTCCCTAAATACTTTCAAGTACGAATTGGCTGAAAAGCTAGTTCGTAACAATTGGCAGTTACTCAAGCCCAAACAACCTGTGTTTTCCCGTACGTATGCTGGTAATCAAGATCCAGTATTCGTTCGTTGTTTTAGCGGCTATCGGGTTTATTGTGTCCATCCCACCAGTGCGCCACTATTTGAGGACTGACATTCCCTAACTCTTCCAGCAGCTGCCAGAGGTATCTTGTATGTTTCACCGCTGATACATTTTGTAACATTGCGGATTGTGTGGGGTTATATTTACCGTTAGTCACGGATATTATAATTATATATTATTACAGAGTTCTTGCTTATATTGTCAATTCATTTAATATAATTTCCAATTTCAGATTTATTATAGTATTTATACAATAAACAGTATAATCTTTGGTTATTTTAATAGTTTATTGACATAGAGATCATGTGTAAGTTTATTTCATTTGTTTCTAGACAATATTCAGTATTATAATTGTATTTGTTATTTTTCAATTATTCCCTAAAGGGTAGGAAGTATTCAATGTTTATTAAACAAATGCACGAAAAAAGAACCACATACCGGTTGTCTCTCATCTCGCCATCGCTGATTGGCGGAGAGATGTGGCGTGTTCAGATGACAGCCAATTAGAGGACAGATGACAACATAAGTAAGGCAGATGCGAAATCGAACGTAATTTTTTTTTTTAGCAGAACTAATACAACCACGGCCAGGGATGGTAGTGAGTATGATAGTAAGGAGTTTTAAATGATCTAATTAGTAATTATACGTAAACGATTTAAGATGGCCGTAACAGACACTCCTCGTGCGACATTACATATAATCTGTTCTGCGGTAGCCGTGCGATCCGCTATGACCTCTCGTACAATGCGAAAGTTTTGCGGGTATGTGCAGCTTCCCCATGACCAACGGCGCGACCATCGATGCATTGCTGACACTTCTCGTCCAACGCGTTCCGCAATTCTCCGGTGTGACCATTCGGCTTCCCGGAGTTCCACTATTCTACCCCGTTAAAACACAGTTAACCGTATGAATGGAGCTCGTCTTCGCCATCCGGTCATGCTAACAATGGCCGAAAGACGTCCGGAATAGAGTGGAGCCCTTGTAACTACACGCTTCTTCCGATGCTCAACTGGTTACGTCTGTGCACTTTGACCATCCCACTTCAACTTCGCAGTCTTCCCCAGCGCTGCGTTTACGATCACTTCATGTGCTGCCCTCTAGTAATATCTTGTGCTAACTTGGTCGTTAACAATCACTTCAATTATGCTGTTATTTTTTTTATTTTTCAATTGTGTATTTGGCAGGTAAACTGATATTGTTGTTTATAACTTTTTCGTTCTTATATTTTAAATGTTTTAAACAGTTTGATACAATAGCTGATTTCACTCATTCGAGTCACATTGAGTCAAGCCGTCAAAAAACTTCATAGGATCTAACGGAAAAATTAACCAAATTTATTCATTTGACAAACACAAAAAACTGGAAAATATGAATATTCCGAACTTTGGATTAAAGGATTTTGTGGTTCTTGGATTTTCGCTAAGATAAGATTTAACGTGCAACAATTTTAAGTTAGTAACTGTAGTACGATTATGATGAGTCTAGAGCATCGGCGTCTGGTGTAGGAGCTAAACGCCAGCCGGCCGCCATGTTGTGATGTCACCCAACCACCATGTTGTATCTGAGTGACCTTGACCTATGACCTTGACCTTGAACTTGACCTTTGACACAAAAATAAAAAATCCAAAAACCAAACATTAAAAAATTGAAAAACAAAACATCTAAATATCCTATTTATTTTTTGAAAACTTAAATTTTCGGAGATACCCCAGCCCCCTCCACAGATATTCATTCCGACATATTGGTAGGTGTAGCTGTCCGCCATCTTGGTCGGTGCAGTCTGCCATCTTGGTCAGTGCAGTCCGCCATCTTGATTGGTGCAGTACGCCATCTTGGTAGGCGTCACAGCCACCATCCACCATCTTGGTTTTTTCGTTTTTCATTTCTTTATACATTAATGGAGTGTGTCTCTCACCTTGTTTGTCTCTCCAACTATGTTTTAGTTCGCGTGATTCTAACAGAGTGAATACTATTGACAGCAGTCGGCGTAGAGGCCACACACATATACATAAACATGTTCGTATGTAACTTTTAATTCCGCTAAAGTCACGTAGCAGTGTGTTTGTGACAGTGGACCACAATGGAAGGAGAAAAAATGGGGGGGAGGGGGTGTTTTACCACGGATCGGATACATCTCTTAATGGAGGGAGCGCACACGAATGTATGGAAATACTGAACATTTTGTTTGCCGAGGGCAACCTTTTTTTTTTGTGATTATGTGTACTTGTGGTGGGTGTACCTTTACGCTATCATCTCCTAGCGGTATATAATTTTTTCCCCTGCAAAACTTACTACACGTGCATTATTTATGCGCATAAATTTTTTTGTATGCTGACAATGGGTCCTAGAAAAATCGCCGCACGTGGTGTAACCATATGGGTATTTTTTCCCGTTGCCTAAATTTCCTAATGTACTGATTTTAAACTTGGGAGGAAATTTTTTTTATAATGAGCGTCTATGCCTTAGTGAGGGGGAATGCATGGACTACTTTCCTTTGCATATCGCATACCGCTGGGGTAGCGAAGAATTTTTTTAGATTCAATAATTTTTTGGATTTTTTGGATACTATTTTTTTTATTTTTTTGTTTTTTGGACTTTGGGTCAAAGGTCAAGGTCATGGGTCAAGGTCACTCAGATACAGCATGGTGGCCGGCCGGCGCCTAGCTCCAACGCCAGACGCTGATGCCCTACACTCATCATAATCATACTACTAGTAACATACGAGCAGACAACAAAAAAATACTTTTTAACGCAGTCAATCAGATTACTTTTGTAAAATACTTCAACACTAGGTTCTAAAATTACTATCTAAATGAAAGTTGTCAGAAATCAATAACTTCAAAATTAGTTCAATGGTACACTCGATCAAAAAATATTTTAAAGAAGTATTATAAGAACTATATAAAAAAAATATTATGTGTTGTTTTACTACCTGCTGTGAACAACATAGTTCAGTAGTAATCACCAGTGTCCATAAAGCAATTTAAAAAAAAAATTCCTTGTTATTTACAAGTATCGAAAAACTCTTTAATCTCAAATTTTATGCAAATAAATTAAGTTNGGCATCTCGCTGCAGGTGCCAGCACCGCCCACAATCACGAGTCACGGCGAAGTCGCGAGTTGTTTGTTTGCAGAGGGAACCTTTTCGTGCCAAGTCTTGTGATGCCAAAGTAAACTGTGACGTCGCGAGCCCAGGAAGGTTTGTGGGTCAGGTGGAGAGGAGGAGAGTGGTCGGGGGAGGCAAGGACGCAAACACGTGTCGTCACGTGGTCTCTGGAGTCCCCAGGCGACATCTTCATGCATGTGGGGCAGATGTGAGGACGAAGGCGTGGTTGTGTTACACGAGCAAGCTGANCTTCATGCATGTGGGGCAGATGTGAGGACGAAGGCGTGGTTGTGTTACACGAGCAAGCTGACTACATTTCGATTTAACATTAGTGAGTGAGTGATGTGAGTGAGTTAAGAGTTTTGGGCGGCTCTTAACAGCGAGGTCTAGAGAGTCGATGAGGGTGATTCAGATGAGTATGGAGCAGTGCCGGAATGAAAGGGCGGGGGAAAGGGGAGATCCCCAAGGAAACCCGCCCACCAGAGGCATCGTTCGGCACGATTCCTACATACGAAAATCCGGTAGTTACCCAACCGGGGATTGAACTCGGTGGGAGGCAATCAGACTAACCGCTCAGCCACAGCGCCGCCGTTTAGCATTAGTCTAGCTTGGTTTAATTGTCCAGGTATTCCATCAATTTTCATTCCTGACGAAGGTATTGTTCAAGAATTAAAAACTTCTGAAAATGTTACAATTTTCGAATTGAAGTATTATATGCACAAACATTTTTGAAAAAAATTTGATACTAAACTAACATAATCGTGCTATATATTCAAATACGAACAGGGAGTATTTTTTAAGATGGTTTCATAATGCTCACATTAGTTTCGTACTAACTATACTCAGAAGCACAATAACTTTTTACTGTGAGCTGAGAGCCCAGGTTCTGTGTACATCGCCATTTTTTTTACGAGGGTACGAAACAGGGGCCTGAGCCAAAGATACAATAGCAGTCTGGTTAATAACACTTTCAAAAACAGCAAATGTCTTCCAACATATAATGTATCGAACATCAATTTGACTAAAGTAATTAACACCAGCAACTGGGCTGTTATGAGGATGACGATAGAAGCAAACTCCCAAAATACCGGATCCGGGAAGAGCTGTCATATCCTGCAGAGAAAATCTGTATGAAAAAGTTCACAAGTAAATAACTTTCTTGGACTTGAGTAACTTGCTTGGCGAACACACTGTCGTCCTTAGCGACATCAGTATTAAAAATTCCTATGTTCCGAAAAAACAGGTCTTGATATGTAACTCCTTCTGAAGTGTCGTACCCGACCCATGTCGTTGTTTACTCTAATCCAGGTCACAAACTAGTCTGTACAGGAGCGCGGCCGAACTGTCTGATGTTACGGAGCGTTGCCGCGGAGTTTACATCGGCAGTTACTCAAGCCCAAACAACCTGTGTGTTCCCGTAGGTACGCTGGTAATCAAGATCCAGTATTCATTCGTTGTTTCAGCGGCTATCAGGTTTCTTGTGTCCATCCGCCAGTGCGCCACTATTTGAGGACTGACGTTCCCTAACTCTTCCAGCAGCTGCCAGAGGTATCTTGTATGTTTCACCGCTGATACATTTCGTAACGTTGCGGATTGTGTGGGGTTATATTTACCGTTAGTCACAGATATTATAATTATATATGATTACAGAGTACTTGCTTATGTTGTCAATTAATTTCATATAATTTCCAATTTCAGATTTATTATAGTATTTAAACAACAAACAGTATAACCTTTGGTTATTTTAATAGTTTATAGACATAGATATCATGTGTAAGTTTATTTAATTTGTTTCTAGACAATATTCAGTATTCAATGTTTATTAAACAAATGCATGAAAAAAAAACACATGTTAGTTGTCTCTCGTCTCGCCATCGCTGATTGGCGGAGAGATGTGGCGTGGTCAGATGACAGCCAATTAGAGGACAGATGACAACATGAGTAAGGCAGATGCGAAATCGAACGTAATTTTTTTTTAGCAGAACTAATACAACCACGGCCAAGGATGGTCGTGAGTATGCTATTAAAAAGTTTTAAATTATATAATCAGTAATTATACGTAAACGATTTAAGAAGGCCGTAGCAGACACTCCTCGTGCGACATTACATATAATCTGTTCTGCAGTCGCCGTGCGATCCGCTAAGACCTCTCGTACAATGCGAAAGTTTTGCTTACACCCGTAACCAGGTTTGCGGGTGTGTGCAGCTTCCCCGTGACCAACGGCGCGACCATCGATGCATTCAGCTTCCCGGAGTTCCGCTATTCTACCCCGTTCAAACACAGTTAACTGTACGAATGGAGCTCGTCTTCGCCATCCTGTCATGCTAACATCGCTGTCATCGATTCTTCCGATGCTCAACTGGTTACGTCTGTGCACTTTGACCGTCCCACTTCAACTCCGCAGTCTTCCCCAGCGCTGCGTTTACGATCAGTTCATGTGCTGCCCTCTAGTAATATCTTGTGCTAACTTGGTCGTTATCAATCACTTCCATTATGCTGTTATTTTTTTTATTTTTCAATTGTTTATTTGGCAGGTAAACTGATATTGTTGTTTATAACTTTTTCGTTCTTATATTTTAAATGTTTTAAACAGTTTGATACAATAGCTGATTTTGCTAATTCGAGTCACATTGAGGTAAGCTGTCAAAAAACTTCATAGGATCTAACGGAAAAATTAACCAAATTTATTCAATTGACAAACACAAAAAACTGGAAAATATTAATATTCCAAACTTTGGATCAAAGGATTTTGTGGTTCTTGGATTTTCGCTAAGATAAGATTTAACGTGCAACAATTTTAAGTTAGTAACTGAAGTACGATTATGATGAGTCTAGAGCATCGGCGTCTGGTGTAGGAGCTAAACGCCGGCCGGCCGCCATGTTGTGATGTCACCCAACCACCATGTTGTATCTGAGTGACCTTGACCTTGACCTTTGACACAAAAATAAAAAAAATCCAAAAAACTAAACATTAAAAAAATCCAAAAACAAAACATCTAAAAAATCCTATTCATTTTTAAAAAACTTAAATTTCCGGAGGTACCCCAACTCCCTTCCACTGATACTCATTCCGACATATTGGTAGGTGTAGCTGTCCGCCATCTTGGTCGGTGCAGTCTGCCATCTTGGTCGGTGCAGTCCGCCATCTTGATTGGTGCAGTCCACCATATTGGTAGGCGTCACAGCCACCATCCACAATCTTGGTTTTTTTCGTTTGTCATTTCTTTATGCATTAATGGAGTTTGTCTCTCACCTTGTTTGTCTCTCAACTATGTTTTAGTTCGCGTGATTCTAACAGAGGGAATACTATTGACAGCTGTTGGCGTACAGGCCACACACATATACATACATAAACATGTTCGTATGTAACTTTTCATTCCGCTAAAGTCACGTAGCAGTGTGTTTGTGACTCTGGACCATGATGGAAGGAGAAAAAAAAAGGGGGGGGGAGGTGTGTTTTACCACGGATCGGATACATCTCTTAATGGAGGGAGCGCACACGAATGTATGAAAATACTGAAAATTTTGGTTGCCGAAGGCAACCGTTTTTTTGGTGATTATTTGTACTTGTGGTGGGTGTACCTTTACGCTATCATCTCCTCACGGTATATAATTTTTTCCCTGCAAAACTTACTACACGTGCATTATTTATGCGCATAAAATTTTTTGTATGCTGACAACAATGGGTCCTAGAAATATCGCTGCACGTGGTGTAACCATATGGGTATTTTTTCCCGCTGCCTAAATTTCCTAATGTACTGATTTTAAACTTGGGAGGAAATTTTTTTTATGATGAGCGTCTATGCCTTAGTGAGGGGGAATGCATGGACTACTTTCCTTTGCATATCGCACACCGCTGGGGTAGTGAAGTAGTTTTTTAGATTCAATAATTTTTTAAATTTTTTGGATACTATTTTTTTTTTATTTTTTTGTTTTTTGGACTTTGGGTCAAAGGTCAAGGTCATGGGTCAAGGTCACTCAGATACAGCATGGTGGCCGGCCGGCGCCTAGCTCCAACGCCAGACGCTGATGCCCTACACTCATCATAATCATACTACTAGTAGCATACGAGCAGACAACAAAAAAATACTTTTTAACGCAGTCAATCAGATTACTTTTGTAAAATACTTCAACACTAGGTTCTAAAATTACTATATAAATGAAAGTTGTCAGAAATCAATTACTTCAAAATTAGTTCAATGGTACACTCGATCAAAAAATATTTTAAAGAAGTATTATAAGAACTCTAAAAAAATTATTATGGGTTGTTTTACTACCTGCTCGGAACAACATAATTCAGTAGTAAGCACCAGTGTCCATAAAGCAATTAAAAAAAAAAATTCCTTGTTATTTACAAGTATCGAAAAACTCTTTAATCTCAAATTTTATGCAAATAAATTAAGTTANAAAAAAAAAATTCCTTGTTATTTACAAGTATCGAAAAACTCTTTAATCTCAAATTTTATGCAAATAAATTAAGTTAAATGCATTTATTTTTACCACAGTTGGATAAATGTTTCTGATCAGTAAAAATATTTTATAGTCATCTGAAAATCACGTGGATAATGTATAAAAAAATTTCCCCTGCTACGACACAAAGCGTGAATTGCGTAATTGCGTGGATCGTGATGTTCAAATGACTCCGCGTAAAAGTATTCACTGCTCGTAAACCCAGAGGCGGATTCTCCGATAAATTGCGCACACCGACGGTATAAATAACTCTGTCGTAGCCATGTTGACGTGGAGCCAATGTATGTCCTATCGTCCTCTTGAACCAACACTCTAGCGCAAACATCTCCTGCTGTTTTCTTTCTGTCGCTTCCACCCTCGAGAAGAAGACGTGAGTAAAGAAATACGAACTAGAGAGAGGGGGTGGTGAGGATATCCCGGACTAACGCTGTGCACATCCCGAAAATGAGTGTGCTAAAAGCCAACCTAGACACAAGGAAAGAAATTCCTATATTCAAGTAATACTGATGAGCTTCTTGCAAGCTTAGAAAGTGAGCTCTTGTTTTTAAAATCGATTCAGAAGGAGGAATTTCCCACCAGAGTTGACCGCGAGTGAGTGAAGAGATTTGGGTGGCTCTTAACATCGAGGTCTTGAGAGTCGATGATGGTGAAGAGTGGTGAGTATGGAGCAGCCTCGGAATGCAAGGGGGTGGGAGAAAAACCACGGATAAGCGACATCGTCCGGCACGTTTCCCACAAGCGAAAATCCCCCGCCAGGAATCGAACCCGATTCGCCTTGTTGGNTAGTAGTCTAACCACTACACTACCGCGGCCCTAAAGATGGATGTGATTGATAAAGTGATTCCTGAGCTATTATGTAAAACCAAGATTTTGTTGGTGGTAAATAAATTTTTGCCAAGTTTATTTTAAACACGTTTAATAGTTTCAGAGATATGACGTATAATGTTAAAAGAATAAGACTGTAATTTCCAAAATGAGTGACAGATCTATACATTTTCAGGTGGCCTTCTATTTTAACACCTGCATGCCAAATGTTACCCACGCCTTCTCTTGGGCTTTGATGAACTCGGTAGCTCAGAAATCCCGGTGGTGCAAAACTTTTTTTGAGTATTGTATAACACTTGGTAAGTTCACAGCTTTAGTGAGGGAGAATTTTCTTTATTACACGTAGCTCCTAACTTCTTGTTTTCTTTTAAGTAACCATCTCATGAAATTGCATGACAGATTATTTAGTTCCAACGTCATGTTGCTTATTTTAAAATCTGTACTGATTCAATTATTAAAATTATAGCCTGTCAAATTGGTTACTTTTAGTGAAATTATATACTTCACTGCTTTGTACATATATTGCATATCAGCACAAACCATGGTTTTATTGGCTATTGCTTTTTAAGTAAAGTCCCTTGCCTAGTTGACAGCGTTACGGGAGATTGGCCAGTCCGCTGTGGTCTCAAAGAGTCCTTTGGAGCATATACCAAAAAGAGTGTGGATCAATGACGAAACTAGAACGAACGTACAGAAACCTGAAGCCTACTTCTACCACCAAATAACTACGTGAGTTTTGTTGGTCTCTTTGTAATAACTGATTAAGATAGTCTGCTGCGGCTAATCTAGTTGAAAGGCATGGGCGTGAGGTACCCAAAAAACTATTCCGGCTGATGAAGATGGGCAGAAATAGGAGAAGGTTTTGTGATGTTATAAAAAAATAACTAAAGAATAAATAAATCTTGCAACAAATTATTGAAAATTAGTTTTAAATTAACACTTTTTAACAGACGCACAGAGGGAGAACAAAAATATACAATATTCTAGTGGATTCAAAAAGTTGTCTTGTTTTAAAATTAAACTGGAACACTTGCCCTGCTGAATTAATCAGTTTAGCTTTCACACATTTGTGAAAAATTGTGTCTACCAACAAAATTTTTACGATTTTTTCTGTGACTGCAAAGTTTTATGAGTTCTGTTTTTCAGCAGGTTTCTGGTTTTATTAAGGAAAAAAAATGAGTCGGTTATTTTATTACATTTTTAATGCGAAATTTCAGGAGAAAAAATCTCAGAGCTCGCAGTTATTACAGTTATTCAATGCTTTCGTAATGTAATGGTACTCATAACGCTAAGAGGCCAAAGAGTCAATGGTTCCACAAACATTCATGGAATGACTGACTGAGTTCCCAAATCGATATCAAAAGGTCGGCAGCCCAGCATAACCAGGGAATTTCGTCGCATGTAGTCTTTCAGCCAGAAACCATAAACGCCCACCATTCTTCCGTTCCCTTAGAGTCCTGAAANCCATAAACGCCCACCATTCTTCCGTTCCCTTAGAGTCCTGAAAAACATACATTTTACCAGCGCGAATTCTCGCTTCCTAGCTTCGCTAGAGAAACTTCAGGAGGTCACGCAAAATCATACCACTAGCGTCAAAATTTCCATATACCACTAATACCATATCACATATCTGAACTGTTACGCAAGATTTCCCTATACCTCTGTAGTTTATAAGAAGAATAAAGAAATACTGAGCATTGTACACTTTTGCAATACTAAAAATCCAAGTTTTAAAAGGGAAAATATGACATTAAAGTGTCCATAGTAAAGAAAAGAGAAACTATAGAAGCGAGAAATGTAAATCGCAAAAATATCGAAAGAAATGCAGTAATTACAGTTTTTGGAAAGCTTATTCAGAAGTACTTTTTTGCTCTTTTCGTAGTGGTACTACTCAATTTATGTTGCAAAGTGGCAAGTGTGCATTAAAGTTTTTATAATAATAAAATGATATATAAAATAGTGAGAAATGCGAAGAATATCGAAATAAAATAATTTAGTTTTTCAACCCCCTACTCAAAAGTAAACTGCAGGTAGAAATATTGNATGCGAAGAATATCGAAATAAAATAATTTAGTTTTTCAACCCCCTACTCAAAAGTAAACTGCAGGTAGAAATATTGTTTATCATATCCAGTTTGCAAGTATCCATTATGACAAACACAGCTAGCTCCAGTAAACTGACTATTAGAAGCAAAAACATCTGCTCCACTCTGCTTTCGGAACACGAGCGAAGCTGGCGAATGACTGAAAGTGGAATTTACGGTACGATAAAAGAGTACAATACCCGAGATATTTAATTTTCTAAAGCAAGGTGAGAATTTAAAACGTAAATATTCCAAACTGCTTCCAAGCGGCTCATGCTAACTGTGATCAAAAATGTGAGACACGTAGGTCACTTAGAGATGGATACAAGGTGAGTGGCCTGTTTCTCTGCGAGTATTAACATTTCTCCCGTCACGTCCCGGTTTCGCCTGTAGGAGCATGAATCTCAATCATCTCGATCCCTGTTGCAGACCATAATTGCGATACGAGGCCTGTTCGCAGTTTATTCACACTTTTTGAACCAAACCTCTGAAAAATCACCCNGATACGAGGCCTGTTCGCAGTTTATTCACACTTTTTGAACCAAACCTCTGAAAAATCACCTCATTTATGACATGCTTGGTTGTTTGCTAAATATGTCGTGTATCACAAGCGTTTTATACTTGTGGTAACATAAAAATTCCTTATTTTTTGTTATAATAAACTTTTATTTGTATTTTGTCTATAAATTAAAGTATTTTGTATTTATCAGTAATTTAATAAAACAGAGAGAAAATAGCTGTGTTGGTAATACCTAGTAAGACATTGTTCTTATGAAAAATATTAGTACACTGAGTGTGGACGAATAACGTGTGCTGTCCTTTTGGTGTAATTCTTTAGATTCGGTTAAGCTTTGTTTGCATGAGGTGGAGGAATATCGTGGAAGTAGAGCTTCAGCAGGGCTTCAGAAGTAACCGCGAATGGACTATATGATAATCTAATTAAGCTTCCCACCTTAGGTCGTTGAATTTCACAGACAATACTGCTACTGGTTAATGAGCCAACCAAAGTAATGTATAGTCTAAAGNTTAGGTCGTTGAATTTCACAGACAATACTGCTACTGGTTAATGAGCCAACCAAAGTAATGTATAGTCTAAAGTATGTTGCACACAATCCAAATTTATTTACATGAGTACTTAATTAAGAGGGGGTGGGGGGGGGTTACCCTGTCATCTTGGATTTATGTATTTTTCTACGACACCTGACAGTAAAGCATTTGTTTTGATTTTTGCATGCCGACAGGGCNATGCGAAGAATATCGAAATAAAATAATTTAGTTTTTCAACCCCCTACTCAAAAGTAAACTGCAGGTAGAAATATTGCTTATCATATCCAGTTTGCAAGAATCAATTATGACAAACACAGCTAGCTCCAGTAAACTGACGATTGGAAGCAATAACATCTGCTCCACTCTGCTTTCGGAACACGAGCGAAGCTGGTGAATGACTGAAAGTGGAATTTACGGAACGATAAAAGAGTACAATACCCCGAGATATTTAATTTTCTAAAGCACGGTGAGAATTGAAAACGTAAATATTCCAAACTGCTTCCAAGCAGCCCATGCTAACTGTGATCAAAAATGTGAGACTTGTAGGTCACTTAGAGATGGATACAAAGTGAGTGGCCTGTTTCTCTGCGAGTATTAACATTTCTCCCGTCACGTCCCGGTTTCGCCTGTAGGAGCATGAATCTCAATCATCTCGATCCCTGTTAGAGACCATAATTGCGATACGAGGTCTATTCGCAGTTTATTCACACTTTTTGAACCAAACCTCTGAAAAATCACCTCATTTATGACATGCTTGGTTGTTTGCTAAATATGTCGTGTATCACAAGCGTTTTATACTTGTGGTAACATAAAAATTCCTTATTTTTTGTTATGATAAACTTTTATTTGTATTTTGTCTATAAGTTAAAGTATTTTGTATTTATAAGTAATTTAATAAAACAGAGAGAAAATAGCTGTGTTGGTAATACCTAGTAAGACATTGTTCTTATGAAAAATATTAGTACACTGAGTGTGGACGAATAACGTGTGCTGTCCTTTTGGTGTAATTCTTTAGATCCGGTTAAGCTTTGTTTGCATGAGGTGGAGGAATATCGTGGAAGTAGAACATTAGCAGGGCTTCAGAAGTAACCGCGAATGGACTATATTATGATCTAATTAAGTTTCCCACCTTAGGTCGTTGAATTTCACAGACAATACTGCTACTGGTTAATGAGCCAACCAAAGTAATGTATAGTCTAAAGTATGTTGCACACAATCCAAATTTATTTACATGAGTACTTAATTAAGAGGGGGTGGGGGGGGGTTACCCTGTCATCTTGGATTTATGTATTTTTCTACGACACCTGACAGTAAAGCATTTGTTTTGATTTTTGCATGCCGACAGGGCATAGGCTATAGTTTAGCACACTTCCTTAAATCTTTAGGTATGGTATGTATGGATTCTCTTCGTGTTATCAGCTGTGTGGTTGTTCGCATAAAACAATAGCTTTTTTTCTTCTTAGCTGTTACTTGATACAAAGTAATGAAGGCAGTGAAGTTGCTACAAGCTCACAAAGTTTGGACATCTATTATCTGTGCTCTGTCGTCTTAAAAATGTTGATACAACCTCTGAAACAGAAGGCATTGCGAGAAAACGGCTAAATCCAAAGTGGAAGATACCAATCCACCTTAAGAACAAGCAATGAAAATATTTTGGATGAAAAATTTGCACTCTAAGTTTTATACACTCGTTGTCAAAAAAATAGTTGCAAACACAAGTAAGTTTCGGATTGCAATGCATTTGGAAGTAAGGCATAGGTTACCAAGAACAAGAAATGATTAGAAAATGAGACTATTGTGAGCAATATTTATTGTGAACACATACACTTCTCACTGTTATGTCGGGCCACCATGTTTGCGAACACATTCCGCCAGATGTCGCGGCATGGAGTCGTAGAGGTCCCTAATGGTGTCATGCGATAATCCATCCCATGCANAACACATTCCGCCAGATGTCGCGGCATGGAGTCGTAGAGGTCCCTAATGGTGTCATGCGATAATCCATCCCATGCATCTTGAATATTCGCCCGCAGTTCCTACAGATTTCGAGGTAGGGGGTGGAGTCACGATAGAGCGGTCATTAGAATCCNGCTTGAATATTCGCCCGCAGTTCCTACAGATTTCATGGTAGGGGGTGGAGTCACGATATAGCGGTCATTAGAATCCCATACATTTCCAATTGGGGATTGCTCTGGCGTTGCGGCTGGGTATAACAGAGTATTCGTGGCTTCAAGGCGTGCTCTCGAGACGGCAGAAATATGTGGACGATCTTTGTCCTGTTGGAATAGAGCACTGGCAGGGGCGTTCACAAACGGCAGGGCCACTCGTTGTAGGGCCTCGTGAGTATGCCGTCGGGCTGTCAAAGTGCCCATGACTAAAAATATTTTTATACACGTCATAGCACATAACACATAATACAGTTTAAAATTTTGCTGCGACTGTGTTTAATTCTGCTATAACTGCGGGGGAAAGAACTGTAGTATTTAACCTCTTGTTATTAATATGTGTTGGGTTATTTCGTTAAAAGGATGGTCTTAGTTGGAAAAAAAATTAAAACAAAGTGACAACCAGTCCAACGAAAAGACACAGTAAATTCAAGCACGCAACTCGTGCCGCTTATTTACAGTACATAGAAATGACAAACTTAAAAGATAGTGGTGAACATGCACACAAACACAAATAGGCATACCGTAACTTTTATTCCGCACATATTTATATGCATTTTTACTTACTTTTTTCTACGTTTATTTCATTATTTATTTAAATTTATCTGGCTGGGTTTAGTATTTTGTTGGGGTTGTGGCAAACATTCAACTCACATAAATGTAAGCATGTGGCACAATTATGGTACAAACACCTAGGATAAGATTACAATGATGTGATAAACAGACGTGAATTTCAAACAATTAATTTCGTAATAAAAACAGTACACGGTTAAAACGTATACATTTCAAACGTCCTATATTTGCAATATCACACACACACACACACACACACACACACACACACACACACACACACACACAGGTCTAACGTCACGACGCACTTTACAGTATATTTATTCCTGCCATAGAAAAACATATTTATCACAACATCTTAACTTGCCTAGGTAGATTTAAAAAAACACGAGTGCGTACTTGACGCTTCGTTCAAATACACGCCATGTCATATCGGCATCGCCAGTCGCCACTTCCGCGAACTTCGGATTTGTAACCGTCCCGTCATCACATCTAAATATATTATAATAAGTATTCATACAATAACATCTCGTTTCAGTTGTAAATTACAAATTCAAAATCATAATTTTTGCTGCAATAAGTATAAAATATGCTAAAATTGAAAACATGTATAATTTTCCTGCTACCACAGGCGCTGCGAAACTTCCTGAGAAAAAGAGATAGATGGAGAGAGAGAGAAAGAGAGAGAGAGAGAGAGAGAGCAAAGCTCAGCTCCGCCTATTGAACTTACTTCCTCGGTGTAAAAAAAACACCACGTCACTAGTGCCTACGCACGGTAATTTCCGCTGATATTTTTACCTGTAACAATGAAATATATTTCCTTCAGTGCTACCTAAAAATTCAAATATATTAATAGGCAACCTTTAATTTACAAATAGCATACCGAAACACTAGGTTAAAACAATATTTATATGTGAATTATTTCTTACTAGCCGATGGCAACACATTGCTGCTCTCACTTATTTTAATTGGTTTTTAATACGAAAAAATATAGCAAGTTATAGAAAGACACTTAAGTTAAAGTTTCATTTATTCAAGAATACAATACTTCAAAGTTAATCACAGTATATATTTATGGTATATACGTTATTGAAAAAAAAAAGGTTGAGATGTTACGCCTGGCGTGATTTTTCGAAGGTTCGTTTCAAAACATCCGAATAAACTGTGAATGGACTATACGGTACGACCGGTTATAGCCTGCAATACGGCGAAATGACCATCCCGCTTCCCTCAGTCCTACGGCGTGACCCCTCTAGAACACGTTCAACTGTTATAAGTGCTGTCTAACTCGTCTCCGAAGCATGCCACGCTTTAGAGAGAAGCTAGCGACACAACGGCACGAGTCATAATGGAAAAAGCATGCACACCGGGACGATCTTATGTAGTCTGGCAGGCACAGAGCGGGTGAGTGGAGAGATTTTGGGCGGCTCTTAACAGTGACGTCTTGAGATCCGACGAGGGTGATTGAGGTGAGTATGGAGCAGCGCCGGAATTAAATGGCGGTGGAAATGGGAGATACCCGAGTAAACCCACCACCAACAGTATCGTCCGGCTCGATTNCTAAAACAAACAATTATTGTATAGGAATATATGGGCGGAAGTGACGCGTTGAGGCACAAACACAAAAATAACACGTTAAATGCAACACATTGTTTATTTACGTCACCGCTAAATGCCTTTTTACAGCAATGTTTATAATAATTGCTCAAACTTGCTACCACCGACGGTAATGCAAGCTTGGTAGCGTCGGTGGAGTGATTGGCGAACAGATTCAAATACGCCGGGTATTTCACGCACGCCACCATTGTCAGCCAATCACGCCATACGTAGAGGTCGCCAAGCATGCGTGACTGTTGGTGGATGCATTTCCAGCAACTGTTTTAACATTATCTGTACGGAATCACTCGTTAAGTATGCTGCTAAAGAAAACCTTTTATGTTTCCGTTAATGTGTTATGTTTTTGTGTTTGTGCCTCAACGCGTCACTTCCGCCCATATATTCCTATACAATAATTGTTTGTTTTAGTGAGCTCTACCACCCCTCAATGTTTGTCCCATGATTTTAGAATCACTCTGTATAGTATGTGCGTGCCTTCCTCTATCCACTTGCGCCAACAGCGTTCTATAGTCCATTCGCGGATACTTCACACTTTTCTGAAAATCTGTTAAAGTTCTACTTTTGGTTACCCATTATGTATCCTTCCCTTACATGTAAACTTAAACACTGCCATGTGAATACGTTTTAACTGTCAAATGCTGGCTTACTGTTTTCAGTTGTTCAAAGAATTTGGTCGTATTTCTATAACCATTTCGTAAGGATGTCCACAATTTAGGCCTATAACCATATCTGGGTCAGCTTTATGACTTTTTAACAATGTCTATGTTGACGATAGTTCTTACAGTTATTATTTTATAATGGTAACATATTTTTATACACGTCACAGCACATTACACACAATACACTTTAAAATTTTGCCGCGACTGTGTTTAATTCTGCCATAAATGCGGGGGAAAAAAACTGTAGTATTTAACCTCTTGTTATTAATATGTGTTGGCTTATTTCGTTAAAAGGACGGCCTTAGTTGGAAAAAAAATTAAAACGAAGGGACAACCATTCCAACGAAAAGACACAGTAAATTCAAGCACGCAACTCGTGCCGCTTATTTACAGTACATAGCAATGACAAACTTAAAAGATAGCGGTGAACATGCACACAAATAGGCCTACCGTAACTTTTATTCTGCACATATTTATATGCATTGGTACTTACTTTTTTCTACGTTTATTTCATTTTTTATTTTAATTTATCTGGCTGGGCTTAGTATTTTGTTGGGGTTGTGGCAAACATTCAAATCACATAAATGTAAGCATGTTGCACAATTATGGTTCAAACACCTAGGATAAGATTACAACGATGTGATAAACAGACGTGACTTTCAAACAATTAATTTCGTAATAAAAACAGTTCACGGTTAAAACGTATACATTTCAAACGTCCTATATTTGCAATAACACACACACACACACACACACTGGTCTAAAGTAATGTAATGGCAACAATACTCTTCTACACAAACAGCGGCCACGGCGTACTTTACAGTATATTTATTCCTGCCATAGAAAAACATATTCATCACATCTTAACTTGCTTAGGTAGGTTTAAAAAAACACGAGTACATACTTGACGCTTCGTTCAAAAACACGCCATGTCATATCGGCATCGCCAGTCGCCACTTCTGCCAACTTCGGATTTGTAACCGTCCCGTCATCACATCTAAATATATTATAATAAGTATTCAAACAATAACATCTCGTTTCAGTTGTAAATTACAAATTAAAAAATCATAATTTTTGCTGTAACAAGTATGAAATATGCTAAAATTGAAAACATGTATAATTTTCCTGCTAACACAGGCGCTGCGAAACTTCCTGAGAGAAAGAGATAGATGGAGAGAAAGAGAGAGAGAGAGAAAGAGAGAGAGAGAGAGAGAGAGAGAGAGAGCAAAGCTCAGCTCCGCCTATTGAACTTTCTTCCTCGGTGTAAAAAAAACACCACGTCACTAGTGCCTACGCACGGTAATTTCCGCTGATATTTTTACCTGTAACAATGAAATATATTTCCTTCAGTGCTACCTAAAAATTCAAATATATTAATAGGCAACCTTTAATTTACAAATAGCATACCGAAACACTAGGTTAAAACAATATTTATATGTGAATTATTTCTTACTAGCCGATGGCAACACATTCCTGCTCTCACTGATATTAATTGGTATTTAATACGAAAAAATATAGCAAGTTATAGAAAGACACTTAAGTTAAAGTTTCATTTATTCAAGAATACAATACTTCAAAGTTAATCACAGTGTTATATATTTATGGTATATACGTTATTGAAAAAAACCAGGTTGACATGTTACGCCTGGCGTGATTTTTCGAAGGTTCGTTTCAAAACATCCGAATAAACTGTGAATGGACTATACGGTACGACCGGTTATAGCCTGCAATACGGCGAAATGACCATCCCGCTTCCCTCAGTCCTACCGCGTGACCCCTCTAGAACACGTTCAACTGTTCTAAGTAATAATAATAATGGCGTGTGGGGAGTGCATCCAGGGCAAGGCAACACCCTCCGAGAGACGGTCTTTCCAGCTGGGACCCGTAGGCGACCGTCATCCCCGAGCATGACAGAAATGAAGCCCTAGAATGTAGCGGCGCTGGAATGCAAGGGCGGGGGAAACGGGAGTACCCTGAGAAAACCCGCCGGCAAGCGGCATTGTCCAGCACGATTCCCACATGCGAAGATCCGGGAGTGAACCCGCCGGGGATCGAACCCGGATCGCCGTAGTGGGAGGCGAGCTCCCTGGCCACTACGCCACCGCTGCCCCACTGTTCTAAGTGCCGTCTAACTCGTCTCCGAAGCATGCCACGCTTTAGAGGGAAGCTAGCGACACAACGGTATGAGTCATAATGGAAAAAGCATGCACACCGGGACGATCTTATGTAGTCTGGCAGGCACAGAGCGGGTGACTGGAGAGATTTTGGGCGGCTCTTAACAGTGACGTCTTGAGATCCGACGAGGGTGATTGAGGTGAGTATGGAGCAACGCCGGAATTAAATGGCGGTGGAAATGGGAGATACCCGAGTAAACCCACCACCAACAGTATCGTCCGGCTCGATTCCCACATGCGAAAATCCGGGAGTGACTCGGCCGGGGATTGAACCCAGCTCGCCTTGGTGGGAGGCAAGTGGCAGGTACAGAGGTTAGGCCTGCCCTTGTTTACGTCACTTGTGTTTGTATGTATGTATATAATGTATATATATATAATGTATATATATAAAAGAAACACGTCAAATAATTAATTTTGAAATTGTGAACGTTAGTTGCGTTGTTATTAATTTTCAAAGAGTTCAAAAAATTTTACATTTTGCGCATTACACATATACACAAACGCAATTAGGTATGTAACTGCTTATAATTCAAACTCCTGTTAGGGCTCGCTGCAAAACCATTTTACAGTACTTTGATACTTTGCGAAACAGAACAATGCATGTAGTAATATCATTTTAAAACATTTCCAAAATTAATGTTTACGAATATTTTGTATAAAAATATATATTAGTTATTAAAATAATTATATTTTCCTTAATGTCAGAGCAGTTTACGCATTCCTTAGGCTAACTGCCATACCGAGGTAGATGTGTCAAATCAATTATATGATTATCATCAAATTAAAAAAGTAAACGGAACTGATTATTGCTGGAATTTCACATTAAAACCAAAATTTTCTAAAATGCCTATTGCACTATTTCTTATATTGATAAATTATTATAGGACCTGTATATTAATTACGCAATACAAACATTATAAATTAAGATCAAATATAAAATATAATAAAACTTGAAATGTAATATATCTACATTTATGTTTTTTTTATTAAATATCTTTGTGAGGCGCATCGAGTCTCTTTTTTAATCACATTTTCAAGAGACCATAAGAAAAAATCAGAACCATAAAAAGTGTTCCTATTACATCAATAATTGTTATTCTGACAATCAATTAAAAAACAATGTTTTGTAAAAATTTGCTTTACAAATTTTTTCCCGTAGTGAACACAATTATTTAGTAGTGACCACAAGACCGGTTGTGATAAATAAATAAGTTTATATATATATATAACCCGTTACAATAGTANATATAAGGATACAAGGACAAGACCGGGTAAGTCAGCCAACTAGTATAATATACATTGTTATAGAAGGTCAAATTTCAACATATATTTGGACACATTTATTTCTACATATTTATATATTGTATATACACCCACATACGGTGTATGTGAGTACGTTTGTTTGTATTTTAAATAAATATTTGTTTTTTCTTTTACTTCAGATCATTATGTGTCTGTGTTTTAAAACACGAGCACGCCTCTATCATACTGATGTAGTCTAGTAGAGAACACGTATATAAGTAAAACACTGCATATGTAACTTTTTATAATATTTNTCTATCATACTGATGTAGTCTAGTAGAGAACACGTATATAAGTAAAACACTGCATATGTAACTTTTTATAATATTTGAAAGAGTGCTCATTTAGGTACGATGTTGATATATCATACACTAGCTATTCCCGCGGCTTCGTCGGTTTGGAATTTAAGTTTTTGTGTTAGGCCGACTGAAAGCAAGGATAATTTTTTTCCTTAGTGTCGGAATTTTGTTATTTGTGGCAGACTGGAATTATTAGTATTTNTCTATCATACTGATGTAGTCTAGTAGAGAACACGTATATAAGTAAAACACTGCATATGTAACTTTTTATAATATTTAAAAGAGTGCTCATTTAGGTACGATGTTGATATATCATACACTAGCTATTCCCGCGGCTTCTTCGGTTTGGAATTTAAGTTTTTGTGTTAGGCCTACTGAAAGCAAGGATAATTTTTTTCCTTAGTCTCGGAATTTTGTTATTTGTGGCAGACTGGAATTATTAGTATTTCGCGCGGCCACGTCCTCCCATAATTTGAGTTTGTAAACGAATTAGAGTGCGGATGATAGAGATTAAACAAAGTTTTTGCCTGTGGCCACCCCACCCCTTCCTCCAGAATTTAAATGTTTAATCTGGATTATTGAATTTATTTTAGGCATTTGTATACATAGACTTATGAAGCAAAAGTACAGCTATCTCTCATCGGGTTTGAGGGAAACTGAATAATCCATGAAAACATATTTCCTTTTATTGTGTCAATTGTAAGAAGGAGTTATTATTATNGTTTGAGGGAAACTGAATAATCCATGAAAACATATTTCCTTTTATTGTGTCAATTGTAAGAAGGAGTTATTATTATGACTGTGGCAAAGACCATCGGCATGTTGTGAATACGTTTGTTACAATTGTAGCACAGCCTTTAACAAATGTATGTTGTCATTGACGTACTGACTAGAAGGCGTACTTATGGTCGATCGTGTTACAGAGTGAAATTGTTAGAAACACGAATATGTTTCTGCTTCTCGTGCATAAATCTACTGTGTGAAAACTACATTAAATAAATGAACTACTTTTTGTAACGTGCTGCCAACATTTCAAAGGCTGATTATAGTAGTCCTCATTAACTTTATAAGATGGCAGTAGTGTACCCATGCCGAAGCTGGGACAATGTATTTTAAATGGGAGTTGTATGACTGTGGCTGTGGCTAGCTATCTTCGGCTCGACTCGGATGTGCTCGGAAATCTTCGGTTCGATTCGGGGTGTTCGGAAGCTGTCGACTCAGGATTGTAGAACGCACCCGAAGATGCTCGGCAGTTATGTCCACCGATTCCTCAAGCATATATGTTTGTTTCTGGTAGCCATATTGGTTTTATAGGCATAGGGTATGCCAAATCGAATATCTGTATTTATTATCCTATTTTAGAATTTTTTTTTCATCTGGCAGAGCACCTACGCATAAAATGTAGCGTGTAAATTTTTTTCTAACTGTATTTATCGCATTTATTAAGTCAATTTTTTCTTTAAAAAACTTTATGTAATTGACAGGTACATTTATCTAACAAATTAAAAATAAAGCGATATTTAAATTTGGTATATGCATCGACGTTTGTAAGACCATACAGGAATATTTCTCCCCTCTCTCTTCCCTCTCTCATTCTTTCAGCTTCTCAATTCACGCCAGTTTACCGTCAAATCTATATATATTTAACTTTAACTATTTAAATTCATCGACTTGCCTTTTTTAATTCATGATGATAATTGTGTGGTTTTTATAATTAATGATTTTCTAATCAACTTAAAACNATCGACTTGCCTTTTTTAATTCATGATGATAATTGTGTGGTTTTTATAATTAATGATTTTCTAATCAACTTAAAACCTACCACCTCTCTGCCTCGAGCCGTGATGTAAGCATAGTATGGTTCCCAAATACCCATCTGCCAATACATACATGCCCAACATTAAAAACCCGAAAGGACAGCACAAGCAAATAAAAAAAAAAAACATAATGGTCTCAATAGAATTTTTTGTTTTCAAGTTCCAGATCTGCACTTATTAGCACCTGAAAAATAACTTAAATGCATTTACGCCATGGGCAGCGAAATGCCACTAGAAACCATTGCCCCGTGAAAGTAACACCATCTATTATTATTTTTAATCCCGAGGGGAGATAAAGAGTCATATGCAAATGCTTTGGGATTGGCACTTCCGTGTATATGCACACTGAAAAAGTATACGAATGATAAAGTTTATTTCTCTTACCCCATTCTTCCATGCTAGCTTCCCTTGTGATTGTTTTGGTACGAGCGAGGTGTGTCGTACTTTATTTTTCCTCTGTACACGTAAACGCTAAAATTACACATATAGGCATATATTTTTAGAGTTTGTCGTGTTTTCTGAAGGAGAAAATATACAATTTATTTTAAGGACACTATAGTGTAACCATGTGCCACAATTGTAACTGACGTCTTTTCCAAAACCTATTATTTTAACTGCGAGTCTCTCTCTCTCTCTCTCTCTCTCTCTCTCTCTCTCTCTCTCTCTCTCTCCGGGAACTCGGGACTTAAGACATCCTACAGGCCCTTCGTGGAAGGGTAGGCGTGCATTAACCGCTGCAGAGAAAGAAGTGATAAGGGGAAGGGAGAAACGGCACAACTCACCCCTTGCCAAGACTTTATTACTTAATCATGGCGCGTGTGAGGATGGCGCCTGCCGCACTTAAGCTTGCTCGCAGGTACGGAGGTAAATTATTATAATTGTTTATTTACGTCGCGACTTCGGTAGAGTTGGAGTCAACGACTTCCGAACTAGCTAAAACTGCTCTTACCCCAGCACCTGCGAGGATACGCTCTATAAGGAGAGAGAGAGAGAGAGA
>NQII01005693.1:125694-140306 GCA_002778355.1 Clitarchus hookeri | reverse complement strand
CAGTTGAGATTACATGGCATTGTTTCTCTTCAAAAATAAATTTTGGTAGTTCCCACATGGACACTCTTAATAAAATATTTGACAGTTCCCACAAGGCACTGTTTGTTTACAAAATATTTGACAGTTCCCACATGGCACTGTTTACAAAACGTTTGACAGGTGTCACATGGCAATGTTTTGTTTACATACTGCGGAAGGATACATAATCGGCTCCCTGAAAGTAGATATTTAGCAGGGTTTCAGAAAATCTTGAAGTTACCGTGAATACATTATAGCACTAATTGCCATAAGCACAGTTGATTTGTGTTCAAGTCAACGTAAGCCTCTAACATAAAGTACAAACTTTTTTGTGTAAAAATGTTATGTGCACAGCTTATTACTTGAGTAAACACTTTACATACAAATTTGTTAAAGTAGTTAGAATTTTCGTGTTGGTAGCATTTCAAATTGACTAAACACAACTACAGTGTGCATATGGCTCTAAGTCACTAAACAACATGAATCATTTGCATAATGTAAAAATCCTTAAATATCCCATTTGCAAAAATTTTACTATCTTATTCAGCAATTATCAAAAATTAAGGGCTTTTAAGGGCCATAAGAAAAATAAGAACTTTTAAGGGCCTTAGAAAATAATGTAAGAAATTATGGACTATATATATATATATGTGTGTGTATCCTGAAACTTATTTGGTCGAGAAATTTTATATATATATATAAAAAACAAAACATTTTAAAATAAGTAATGATTTTCAATATTGTGGAACACAGAAATCAAAAATCAAATCTTGTATATTTTTGTTCATTTTGCAGACTTGTTATTTTTCTGCACACATGTTACCAACTGCTCAAAGTTGACAGATCTCATTTGTAGTGTAGTTCAAATTATTACAACTTGGGTCCATATTGCATACGGATCTATGACTCCAGCCTTTCGTTTGTAAACAAGGTGTCTGCAATGGTATGAAAAAAAATCCAGGAGTTTGCCTTTAAATCCGTTTATCCGTTTGATGATATAAAAATCCATCAAAACTGATAAAATCTGAAAAAAATAGCAGCAGTGTCCTAATACATTAATTTCCATTTAATCAATAAAAACATATAATTTTTCTGTCAGAGACGTGTGAACATGACTTTATGTACCCAGTTAGCAAAATATGCTGATTGGAGATGCAATTTTCACGTTTAGGGAGGGACGGGGCACATGGGTCAAAATTTGGCAGTTTCGGTTCATACAGACAACTCGGCCGCAGACAAATTTTGGGGAACCGTGAATGTCTGTACTATACAACTGAGAAGTACATGTACTTACTTTATCAAGTTCACTCTTCTTCTCTCTGTACACCAACCACGCATGTTTCTGCTTAAGAGTCAGCAACTGCTGCTCTAAGGTCTTCTTCTTTCGTAAGCTTCGGACATCAGTTTCAATACTAAGAACAAAAAAAAGTTTTTTAAATTCCATTACCAAGTCCAGTAATTCTAAGTAAAAAACAAAGATAATACATGATCTCTGAACACTTTTTGCAAAGGGGTAAGTAATTGGATGAATCATAATTTTGGATATGTGTCTTTGCAGAGGTGTGCGCAAAATAATAGTTCATTTTATCAAGAGATCAGACAATTGAAATATTTTTTGTTAGTCTGATACTATACATAATGTGTTCTTGAGATGACTGCAAAACAGTATGTTTGTATGTTAATGATTCAATTATTACATAGAACTGTCTACAGTTCACATGCGTTTCCAAGCGACACATTCCCTCGTTTTACACGTCTTAGGTGAGAAACATGTAATGCTGCTGCCATGTGTTAAACAAATGCTAAAGGAAACAGCGCACACACTCCTAATGCATTGTATTTTCCCATTGACATACAAGTTAATTCTCCTTCACAAAAATTGATTAATGCCAAACTGTAAGGATGATGAAAAAATTATATATTTAATATATTTAATGGTAAGTGGTAATGTCTTGTACTCAAATTCTTGCTTACATGTTGTAATGTTTGCACTCCTACTGTGCTACCCATTAAAGGCCACTTTTTTAGATGGAAATATTGTTCTGATCCAGTCCGAGTTCAACACATTTTATTCACAACACATTTACCAATTAAAATAACTTTACTTTAAATAAATAGATCTTTTATTTTTCTGTGATTATGTGTTTCAAAACATAATTTGCTATCGACAGGACATTTTATTTGAAATTGTGGCAACACTGGTTTTGCTTTTAAAATATTTTTTGCATCTGTTAGGTCTACATGCAGTATTTTTAAAGTGAAGATGTCTACATGTTAAAATATTGTTTGATTAACGTAAAACATCAACTTTCCTAGCAGGTAACGTAAACACGAGCTGTATCACCACTGTCGTGTTAGGCATATGCATGACATTGCGGTCTACTTTGTGTATTTTATAAGCTCGCTCCGTGGTCTGCTCTTCAAAACTGCGGAACCATTTTGCTCAGAATACATCAATCTATTAAATTAATTTATATTTCATCAATGAAAACTATATGAAATATCTCTCCTTGCAGAAAATGTAAACACGGACTGTGTTACAGCTGGTGCGGTCTGCTTTTTCATTGCTTTTAAATTGCTCAGAAGTCTTTTCTACTTAACTGGGGAATAATTTTGCTCAGAATACATTACCCTAATATATGAACTTTCATTTCATTATTAAAAATTTATAATTTTTCCATCAGAGATGTGTAAACATGACTTTATGTACCCAGTCAACAACATATGCAGTTTGGAAATCATTTTTAAATTGGAGGAGGGGGAGGGGGGTTGAAATTCTGCTGTTTCAATTCACACAGCAACTCGGTTGTACAGACAAATTTTGGGGAACCGTGAGCGTAAAACTGAGGTTTGACTGTAATGAACTCATCCGAACTTGAATTTCATACACCTTAATTGAACTTGAAATTATATGCATCAAACTTCGCCCACCACTAAAAAATACCCAAAACTGAGTCTGTTCATTCTCAATTACAGAAGAGCCCATGGTAGTGTAGTGGTTTGACTACTTGCCTACCACCTAAGTGAACCAGGTTTGATTCCTGGCGGGGTGGCTCCCGGATTTTCGCATGTGGTAATCGTACTGGATGATGCTGCTGGTCTGCTGGTTTTCTTGGGGATCTCCCATTCCCACCACCCCTTTATTCCACCATGGCTTCATATTCGCTTAGCTTCATCATCAACTCTCAAAACCTCGATGTTAAGAGCTGCCCAAATATCTCCACTTCACTCTCAATTACAGTATAAGAATCACTTATCAAATTAACAAATCAGATTTCACACCATTGTAAACGCACAACTCTTTCTCATACAAACTTCCAAAAAAAATTGATACCAACCTCAGATTTTGACTCTCCTTGGTCTTAATGCTTTCAGACAAGTTTTTGATGTCATCATGCACAGTTTTATCATTTTTCCGCAAGTCCTTCAACTTCGTCCAATCATCCAGCAATTTCTGCTTACCTGGAAGAATTAAAAAGCTTGTTACACATGGCAATGAAAAGTAAACATTGTAAATTACAGCTATCGAAGTGTGATGGTAGATTCACTGTAAAATGATGAATCAATAAAAAGTATGCCATACACTATGTATGTATAATTATTTTGATGTTCCTTGTTGGTCAAACAGTACACACAATTTATTTTAATCTGCTAATTTTTTTTTTCCTTGCTTTTTTTGACATATTTCTTTTCCACTGCATTCAGTATTCAGATCTGTACCATCCTTGAGAAATCATTCGTGCTAGAGTATAACTGTATGGGTGAAGTCACACAAAGACAGTGATTTCATTCTAGTGCTACTGATGGAGGGCGGGCTCTTACTCCCCTTTCTGCTAACGACACGTTGTGCAAGGACTGCATCTAGACATTGCAGCTGGATGCAGGACTGCCTAAAGTGTCATAAAATTGACACTCAGGGTGTCCAGCAAGACTATAAATTGAATTTCCCATACATTTCCCGCTTTTTATTCTGAATTCCCATACACCAAAAAAATTATACGAGGGACTATCAATTACAATTAAAGTCGTGTACCTCATTTTTGAACTTTTCTGTTGTACGTAAAACTGGTTTCACGATACACTGACACAATGCAGAATGGCATGTCAGACGCAGACAGACACAAGATACAATTCAATATGGTTTCACTACCAAGCGACACTTTGTCGGCGACGCAGGTCATTTCAGACAGCCCTGCTGTATACTTTACATTGAATACCTATGAAGAGTGCACTTGTAGACCATACCTGGGGAAAAACAGCAATTAAAAAGTAACAAGGCAGAAAACGATACGAGATCATAAACATAAACATTTTGTGAATATATTATCAATAACAAATGGTTCAAATAATTCAAATTTACTTTTGTTGTCGAGGCAAATAATTATAACAAGTGTTTTACCATGTTGGATACTGAATTTCCAGTTTTTTACTTTTTGAAACCTGCGGTGTAGGTACATCTCTGTTCCATCAAGAACTGTCACGCTTCTTCACTGCAACATAAAAACAACACTATGCGGCGGAAAGACGAGTCACGGCTAACATTTGGCACTGAAGAACCAACGCTAATGTGCTGCCATCTCTTGGTCTCCACAAAAAGCTTTCGAAAATAATCGATTATCAGTTGGCGGCGACCAAAATTCGATTCCTTTGCATTCTTTGCGAAGGGAATAACGTAACGGAAATATTCAAATGCCTTTCTATATTTTGCACGTTTATTTGATAAACTGCAGAAATAACAACGCTAATACTAAAATTACATCTTAACCTAGAATTATCTTGTAAGTAGAAAGAATGTGTTACGTTAGTTTTATAACCACAATTCAGCGTCTCCAATATGGCGTGGTTATACTTCTGAAAAAAACGTGCCCAAACGAACAAGATGGAGTGTACGAGTCCGCTGGACAACAACTGAAATTTATTTAATTTCAATTAATAACGGTGAAATCTTTACCCATGAGTGCTACGTAAAAATGTAAATATATAGTTTAGCAATATTAACTTTACAATTACGGCATTAAATTTATACATATTAATATTTAACCTACGAACTATTTCTTTTCAGCTATAACCAACATGTCCCTTCAAAATCCGTTGTTAATTCTTACGGACTTTTAACAAATTATTAAAATTTATTGAAAAAATATACTTAAAACTTAAAACAACCAATTTATATAGTGCTTCAGTGCTAAAAGCAAGACAAAACCTTTTTCCGTATACCATTTTTTATAACCAATTGAACATGTAACTCCTAGGGTGATTTTTCAAAGGTTCTTTTCAAAAGTATCGAAGATACCGTGAATGGATTATACAGATAAACTTATTGTATTAAATTTATTTAAAGTTAGTAAATATGTAAAAAATTATTCTTTTTTTACATTAATATGTGGTGATTGTGATATGTTTGGAAAATACTTTAATTAAATAACTCATGGCCCTCAAACCAAAACATGTGGCGTGCNTAGCAGTGTTGTTTACGGCGGAGGGCTGAGAGAGAAAGAGAAGGGAGAGGAGTGTTGATGTAAGAGCGAGAGATGAGAGAACAGACTAATCCCATACACTTTTCCCTCCAAACATCGCCATGTATAGCACGCACCCCAGAATTTTTTATTTTGTGTTGGGAAGAAGGGGCGCACTATACATGAATAAATACCATAGTTATTTTTGTAACAACAGAGTTTTGCCATTGCTGTGTAGAGCCAAGAACCGAGTAATTGTTGTTAACCCAAAACCGGTTCCGAGTCAAACCTCAAGAACCGGTATAAATTGGAACCGAAGAACCGAACCGAACCATCCCTAAAAAAAAGAAATAATTACAATTAGTGAAATACTTTGAAAACTCTGGTTAAAATCTGTCTCAAGTTATCGAATTTCCCTTCCTCCATTCCAATTTCAATTCCAAGCTTCAAACTCAAGGTTTACATTCCACTGCTGAAGATTAACTTATAAATTTTGTTAGGCATATAAAACAATAAATATATCTAATGTGACAGTAGTGCAAATCTGAGAGCTTTATGTTTATTAAAAAAAATTCTTTTTAAAACTATTTTATACTAAAACAACAATGCCGCAACTCTGAACACAGTTTGATGCAGTTCGGAACCTACGTTTATACATGTCCAACGATTACACTGAGGTCATGTTTGCATTGGCACTTTTATGATTCACTATAATGTCATGTGACCTGGAATAGCTGACTATGATGACATACCTGGTATTTTAGTATTTAGTTTTTAGTATGGAACAGAACTTACTAAAATATTAAATTATAATAAATTGCAATAATTGCTGAAGAAGCGACTATCAACGGCATCCGAACTGAACACTACTAAATACTAATATACTAAATGGTCAATTCAAACACAGCCCGAGGAATTCCCCATGTAATGTACACCTGAGTCTCCATGTAAACTTGTCTTCAATTATATTTCGTAACTAAACTATCTGTGATGATTTGTGTCTTTCGAACCAATTTTGTTAAGCGCATCTGTGCAAGCCATCCGTAAGAAATTCATGACTAGCTACTTTATGGCCGAGAGCAAAGCAGCTAGGGAACATTGTGTAGTGGANNCAAGATTGTGTGTGTGTGTGTATGTATGTATATATATGAAATTATGGGTAGGAAAGGGAAGGAAAAAAGCTGCCAGCATGTTGGGGGCTTTAATTTTTTTATTTCAAATGTGATATCAAATGTTGCAAAGAAACTGGATGATACTCATGCAAAATGAAATCTACTTACGAGAAAGAGACACATGTTCAGAAACTCATTTACACAAAGCAATGATGATTGCAGGATGCCACACATTAGACTAAGTCCAAAGCTACATTTTTCGTTCCCAAGCATGATACTGGCTGTGCTTACATGATTCATTCAATGTAATATAAGAGGCTGTTAACAGAAACAAATAATGCTCACCAGTTCACTTTAAGGTTTGCTTCCACAACAATGAATATGAAGGTTCTAACGTCTTGTGAACAGTTGCATGGCCCTGTGAAATGGTTATAGTCTTATAGTCCATGTCGTTTTACATAATGATTAATACAAAAATGTGTAGCCGATCGTGGTGTGAAAGGTAGTGAGGGAGGTATTTATCAACTGAAGTTGGCAAACATTAAAAATCATATTTAAAGCTTGCACATACACATCACCAAATTAATACAATTCATTGCACTGTATAATTACAACAGAATCCTCTGCTTCAATTTATCAAAATGTCAGTCATCTGACAAAGAAATAAAGTATTTAACTTAAATTCACATAAGCATCCGAATTAGGCTATTATACAACCGCGAAGGCGCACAAACGACATTTGTTAAAAAAAAGTCTGCAGTATACAACTAGGCCAGCAGGGGCGGTCAGGCTTAGGCATTACACAGAGAATACGAAGTCTCTGTGGTCACATCTCAGGCAGTGATATGTAGGCAGGCATTCCTCTCCACTATCTCCTGCCTGCCCTAATGAACCAACCCTGCCACCCTCATCCTTCACAGCAGGGGCTCCGGCATCCTTTTATTATTTCCTACTTGTGGAGGGACAGTGATAGTGGAGGACATAAAGATTAAAAAGACAACTGCATTGGAAACAAATTTGTGTAATTTTCATATTACTAAGAAAACAAAAACAAATCGGTTTCTGCCAATTCTTTGTAGAAACATTTTTACTATGTAAGGAGTATTTTTATTTTATAAATAATAAAATGTTTACTAATATTTTGTAGTTACGGTGTTGTGGATTTGTGTTGGAGTAATATTGAACACAAATCTGTATGTGGGTGATGTAAAAATCTTGTAAAACTCAAATGCTAGGGACTGTTCTTTGGCAGTTTTAAATGTCTCGACAAAGTACAAGGTTGATTGCACAAAAATTACTGCGACGTTAACATGTGTGTTACATGACAAGTGTGCTCTTGTAAGGTTGTCCTTTCTTTCTTACTGTTAAATATAATTAAATATTTTCCACATTAATATATACTGTTTAAAATTAATGAATAACAAATTACATTTAGATTGATTGAAATGGTTACAAAAACAACAGATTCATGTTCTAATAATAAAGCATGCATGCATTGTTTTCTTATAAAATTTATTTGATAGAACAAAAATATTTTTGTTACAAAATTTTGAGATTTTAATGACAAAATAAGCTCATTTTATTTACCGTAAAAGTGGGGCCTTACCCATACAACATTTTAAACAGAAGAAGATGCCCAAGGGTGTTGAGTTTCCAACAAGTATTGATGTGCACGTGCACAAAAAAGTATAGATGTCAACGACAGGGTGAATACTGTTTGGAACCGATAAGCTTTGTTGGTGTCGGACAGCTTCAGTGCTCATCTCGTAGAAGACGTTACGCATTTTCTGCAAGAGGAGAAGACTGACATAGCAGCCGTACCAGGCGGCCTTACATCAGTCCTGCAGCCACTTGACGCCTCCATAAACAAGCCCTTCAAGGGCCATCTCTGTCTGCTTTATTCAGAGTAGGTGGCAAGTGGCACCCAAGAACTGACTCCAGGCTGCAAAATAAAGCAGCCATCGCTTCCAATAATCTTCAAGTGGATGAAACAGAGCTGGGCTCTGATAAGTGACGACATCATAAAGAGCTTTAAGAAAACCAACATTTCTTCGAAACTAAATGGCAATGAGAACAACGTTCAGTGGCAAAGAGTGATAGCAGGCCGGGCAAAGCAGAGGACACGGATGATGAATCCGATTCAAACAACGCAGATGCCGAGTAAACATGGTGAGCAATCACCTCGGCGACATTTCACAATTAAAATATTTATGTTGGGTTTTGTTGTATGTACAATATTGTTTTTCAAATAAGTTCTTTTGTTTGCTATACACATACCTCCCTTTTAGAATATCGTCACTCAAATTGTGCTGGAAATAAACATACACCTTAAAGTAGGCCTGAAAGTACATATTTTTCTTCATGGATTTGCAGCAATTATTTCTAAATTCCACCCTCAAGTTTTTTCCCCCACATAATGCCTGCACTCATTATTTTTGGGGCTGAAATTAATGTAATTAGTGCAGGTATTATGTGAGTAAATAGACTATTCTTATTTTGATTAAATTAAACTTTTACTTGTTTATTGCTTATAAATAATAATTTTTGTTTCACAATCAATATGAAAGAAAACAGTGAGAACATTGCTGCATTGTGTCAACAACTAGTAAGAATAGTTCACGTGTAAAATATTATTAAACTGACTTCCGATATGCTATTTGTAAAGTAAATGTCTCTTATTTAAATATTTATTTTTTCACATAGCAATGGTAAAAACAATGTCATGCTTGTGTATTCAAATTTTTATCTTTTTGCTGTCTCATTTGTAAAAAATACAGTGAGTAGATCTTAGTATTGTCTGTCTCATATAAGTTGGCAAGATTTTGACAGTCAGTGAGTGGCAAATTGACGTATACGAAACAAACACAGTGCCATTTACAAAATCCTGTATTAGCTGATGCACGAACGAACAAAAGTTAATATTATGTTGGCTATTCTGAGTGCACTGCCGACGCACATCAGACAAGCATAAAATACGCGATAAGAAAGAGTTCCTAGATTAAGTAATACATTTTATTTTACGTGGTCACAGAACAGTGGTTGTTAGTGTTAGAAATTAAACTTAGTGCTAAAGTAGAAATGTATAGGTGTTCAAAATTAAAGGCACATTAAAACTATCCGTATCCAAATGAAACGCAACTTCAAAAACTTTCCACATTGTATCCCTCTCTCCATCCATGCTTTCCATACGTGCTTGATATTATCTACAAAAGCATACAGAAATATTGCATAATATTGTTGAATTATTTTTTCTTTGAAGAAATGTATTTCAAATTTGTGTCGTTCCAAGCCAGTAATAGAAGAAAAGTCAACTTTTAAAAAGATGGGATGAAGAGGCAGGCAAACGTGCTGCTACCTGTTGAGCAATGCAAACATCTCACACCTCGCCTTGCCATGCCATGCACGCCATTTGTCTGCTCTTTCCCAAAGCACTACCAGCCAGAAAAGAATAGCTTTCGTGTGTAATATATAACAAATTTACAAACAAATACCAATAGTTTTATTTTTCCGCAAGCTCTGCATAATTTTTAAAGTAACATATATTTCGAGTACAGCGATTTTGAGTAGTAGTAATTTCTATTCGGCCTGTAATAGTTTGTCTGCGTAAATTATACGCCATATTGTTCTCCCGAAAACCCATTTCCTTGTTTCTGTGTTGTTACTATTTTGTATTAATAATATGAAGAAAGTGGGATGCGCGTGAATAGTTTTTAAGCAATTCTTACATTATTCCACGTCACATATTTCCCACTTGAGCGTTTAGTATCAGTAATAGCAGGATTACTGCTTTGTATCAATAGTCGTTGATGAGTTAGGCGAATAAAAGTGCATTGTCAATCAAGTTTCACAAATTACTTTTAGTTCCAGATATGTATATTAGCTATGGCATCCAAAGTGTAATAATACCTACAACTACCGTCTCGCAAATAATAACTCAAATTCGCTGTCTCAGACAAANCGTCTCGCAAATAATAACTCAAATTCGCTGTCTCGGACAAATTAAAAAAGATTTAGCAAATATTAAATTTTTTGCAAGGTTTTATATTTTTACTGTTATAACCTACCAATTTTTTTAGACAGATATCAGTTAATAAATACCTTACAATTTGTTTAGCAATACAGTACAATGGCAAGTGGATTAGCTGACAGCGTGTTGATAAAATATACAGCCTCTACTTGACGCACCAGCTGATGGCGGAAGGATACAGAAATGAAAAGTAAACATTTGGCGCTACTTTCGTTTAACTGTCAAAATCTTGCCAAGTTACATGAGACAGAAAGTATCTCGGCGTGTATTTATTCCATGAAGAAAAAACTTCAGGTAGAGCTTTTATAAAATTTTACACTTATATAATAAATAACAGCTCACACTGACTGCAAGGCATCCTATAGTCGGTTCATGACTGGAAGAGACTTTCTTGAAGCCCTGCTAAAGATCTACTTTCAAGCCCATTTTGTATCCTTCCGCCAAAGGGTAAACAAACATTGACACGTGGCAGTCACATGGCAATGTTTACATTCCACTGTGTGTGTGTACATGTGTTCGTACATGCACGTACCCATCATAAAAGTAATGTATATATTATTAATGGATATTCCATAAGTGTAAAGTTTTTAATCTTGAGAATTTCACACAAAAGAATATGGGATGCAAGTGAAAAACTTTTCATTATATAAACCCAAAATGTGAGTATTAAAAATTAGATGTTTCGTGTGCGTGCCTGTCTCTCTCTCTCTCTCTCTCTCTCTCTCTCTCTCTCTCTCTGTGTATGTGTGTGTGTGTGTGTATAGGTTTGATTTTGACTGGGGGATTGGGTGGGGGAGAAAAACTTTCACTTTGATTACATATTATAGACACAATACTTTGCAATGAAATGTGTCAACATTCAAGGAGTCCATCCAACAACATTAACATGGCAACGCCAATCTCTCATAAGCCCCCGGATGGCCGTGCTGTAGAGAATTTGTGCGATTCTTGTTTAACCTAATATTTCATTTATCGTTTTTTTTATACTAATATCAGCTCTTTATTATTTGATTTTTCATAACGTATGACTTTAATTTGTGCTAACCTTCTCGTACAGATTCCTTTTGCTTTTGAAATTTGTATAAGAGATTACTCATAGTGCGTTCTAACGTGTTTAATATTTTTCTAATTTATTTCAGGTTTGCTTAAAATTTTATTTACTGTATTTTACGTTATATGTTGCGGTAGTTTTTGTGTGCAGTCATGAGTTCTAGCAAGGTGAATAAAAGAGAAGTCACCAACGCCAACAGGACATCATTAACCTCACCGAATCGTTGTATTCACTAATTAGGCGAGGGGAAATGAAACCCTGCAACGTCGCGGAAAGAGTGGCAGAAATGTTGAAACTCTCCAAATCTACAGTGCTAAGGTATGTTAAAATATCTGTAGTATTAACCATTGCGTTTGCAAGTTGTGTGTGTTAAGATCAATTACGTTGGCCCACGAAATGTGTTTACAAGAACATAAAGAAAATTTGTTAATAACTTGATAACGTCGTCGAACGTTGTCTACGTGTATTTTTAACGTTTTATTTTGGTAATTATTAAGTTTATAGGGTTTCCTGTAAAAATAAAAATAATTCATTGAAAATCTTATATTTCCACTCTGCTAATGATGCAGAACACGAATATACGAGGGGCATTAACGTCCGACTAATTTCGTAATATGTGCCCACCTAACCTAACAGAACCTAACCCCACGATGAGTGAATCACTATTTTACATTTTTTAACTAACCTAGGATTGTAGGGTTATATAGTAACCAATACCTGCCACCTATTAAACTAACCTAAACTAACACACGGCAGAGCATATCACATTGTCACACATCATTTGTAAACAAACCCTTGTATGTTTTTGGTATCAGTAACTGTAGTTGACCCAGTAACTGAATTATGGTCATTTTTAAATTATGCAAATTAGGTTGGCTATGTAGCGCTGAAAGTGAAAAATATGACACTGATAATTTACAATAACTAAAAGACAATGACTGTAGAACAGTGGTGTTGGGGACATGCATTAATACACAATTGTTTTCTTAAAAGATTATGACTGCGATTTCATCGATTACGATGTCCTCTCATGTTTAGTGAAGTGATACAGATATGTTTAATAGTAGGGGAAGTTCCAGTTATATCGACTGTAATCTATTTAGTGACGTATAACAATGGCAATTAATGCCGCAATGTAACTTATAAATACAAAACAAGCTCCTTCTTCAGAATCTTAAAATGCACCATCTCTCCATAACCTATATAAAATTAATTGACTATAACAAACTCACTATAGAGGCAATTTTCCTTACCATTGTCAGTTGTCTTTATAATAAATTTCCACTGTATATATTGGGTTGTTTATGAAGAATCCCTCGCAGGGGTACACAAATTCCAACACAAAGTAGTTTTTATTTTTAATTACACATTGTAATACCACCTTTTGGTTAGGTGATTCATACACTCACATTTGAGTCTATATAACCCTACAATCCTAGGTTAGTGTAAAACCCAACAATCCTAGGTTAGTTTAAAAATGTAAAATAGTGATTCACCCATCGTGGGGATAGGTTGTTAGGTTAGGTGGGCACATATTACGAAATTAGTCGGACGTTAATGCGGCAGCATATAAGCACAAGACGTAGTTTAGTGGAGTGGAAATATACCATTTTCCGTGAAATTGTTATTTTTTACACAAAATCCCCCTAAACTTAATAATTACCCAAATAAAACGTTAAAAAGACACGTAGACAACGTTCGACGATGTTATCAAGTTATTAACAAATTTTCTTTATGTTCTTGTAAACACATTTCGTAGGCCAACATAATTGACCTTAGCACACACAACTTGCAAACGCAATGGTTAATACTACATATATTTTAACATACCTTAGAACTGTGGATCTGAAGCGTTTCAACATTTCTGCCGCTCTTTCCGCGACGTTGCAGGGTTTCATTTCCCCTCGCCTAATTAGGGAATACAACGATTCGGTGAGGTTAATGATGTCCTGTTGGCGTTGGTGACTTATCTTTTATTCACCTTGCTAGAACTCATGACTGCACACAAAAACTACCGCAACATATAACGTAAAATACAATAAATAAAATTTTAAGCAAACCTGAAATAAATTTAAAAAATATTAAACACGTCAGAACGCACTACGAGTAATCTCTTATACAGGTATCAGAAACGAAAGAAATCGGCACAACGAGAAATAATAAAGAGAGGATATTAGTAAAAAAAAAAAAAAACCAGTAAATGAATTATTATTGGTTAAACAAGATAATCGCACCAATTCTCTGGCACGTGTGTCGACGACATCTCGCCAACAACTCACAGAACGAAGGTTTGTAAACAAATGGCCGCTCTACTTTCACTTTGAGCGTGATCTTGTGAGTATGCAAGAAACATTGAAATCAAAGTACGTTAGCATCACGTCATTAATAATTGGCATAATAAGATACAAGTCTTTTCAAAACCTATTTGTAAGCGATAAATTATGTTAATGCAATTTTGAAATCTTGATAAAGGAGCGAAACACGACCGTTGGTAACGGCATAACTGTATCCGCGCTCACCGCTGTTTGTAATGTTATATACATGTAGCTAACGGCTAGGGTGTTTTTTCAAAGGTTGATTTTCAAAAGTCTCTTCCAGTCGTGAACCGACTATANATGTAGCTAACGGCTAGGGTGTTTTTTCAAAGGTTGATTTTCAAAAGTCTCTTCCAGTCGTGAACCGACTATATATACCCACCTCGCTTCCCAGTGATGGAGGAAGACAACCAAGCTCACCCACGTTGCGAATAACCTCAGCATCATTCCCAGCCCATAGAGTCCGACCCCAACTTCAGTGCTCTAACTCCACGGTACAGACTGGGAAGAAACAAGCATCCAAAGTGGAACCTGGAGGATTCCTGAAGGGCCCATTTCTGCATGGGGACAACGAGACAGCCAAGGTACAACCCACGCAGCCCTTAGGTTGGAAGATAACAACCGAGAAATGAA
>NQII01005693.1:48625-117006 GCA_002778355.1 Clitarchus hookeri | reverse complement strand
TGAAAAAAAAAAAAAAAAAAAAACCACTGGAGATGAAATGCTTTTAACAATTAAGGCGCGAGGCACACATAATGAATTACCAACAGGTTTCAAACCCAGTTGTTAAACATTAAATATAAAGAAAATAATAAATACACTCAAATAAAATTTTTATTCCCACAATGTTTTGCAATGCAGTATTATATGATGTGCATATTGTTACATCCAGCCCTGTTCCTGCAAAATTTGTATAACAATACATGTGAAGGAGGCTCCAGACCTATTTACTAAAGAACCGTAACACCGAGCCTGAGAGGAATGCAAAAAATATCAAAAACAAAATGCATAGAGCACCCAGAAATGTGGGTCTAGCAGACATTGTGACAATTTAAAAAAAATGTTAACACTCTTGCAAAGGGAGCCAATCAGAAACGGACTAAGACAACATACACATGATGCGAACTGGTTCCCTCGTTTTCCATCCTTTACCTCCTTTGATCTTTCCTCCAATAGCACCCAGATTATTAAGTGATGTACAGTACGCTTATTTTAAAATGACTGTATTAAAATAATGTCTATAATCTTATCCCCTGGATCTTAGTCTCTAGTATCCCATCCAAATATTAGGCCTGATGCCCATAGAGAACACAAAAACATACAAATATAAAACATAATGTGTATGCTAGCATAAATGTGTCTTGATTTTTAAATATTCCCTAATTGTTATTCCCCAGCATTACAGGTATAGTAATGCGAGTTAACTTACATTAGAACCCCTGGCAAGCAGATGTGGTCTCGACTTGAGCCCCAGAACCACTGCGCACACCAGACTAGATTTTCCTGTGCCATTTGGACCAATGATAACATTCAAGTTTGGCTCTGGGAAGAACTCAACGTAATTATATGTCCTGCAGAATAAAAACACACAACAACATGCAACTCATCGAAGGCCTCTGATATTAACTTAAATTATATACAAGTTATGAAAATAGTTTTATCTTGTAAATTTCCACAGCTTCCCCAAGTAAATGGGCACAGAACAGTGTTCACTTAAATGTAAGCATGCTGAACTGTTTCCCTAATATTGTACAAAGCATTAAGTATGTAGAAAAAAAATAATAGGAAAATTTTTTATTTCATGGATCAGACTGCAAGCAATATTTCTGAATGACTTATCACAACACCTATACATGATAAGATGGCTTTTTACCATATTTTCCACAAAATTTAGTTATAGGCCCCTATTCCTTGTCCACTATACAGTTTTAAGTTCATGTAAACTAATGAAACGAGTGTCCCTAATAAAAAAATTTTGTAAGGAACAGCACACATATGATATTTGTTGTTCAATANTAAACTAATGAAACGAGTGTCCCTAATAAAAAAATTTTGTAAGGAACAGCACACATATGATATTTGTTGTTCAATAAAAACGGGTAATAACAATTTTCCATTAGTAAAAGCTGTGACAACATTATACATTTTATAAATATTATTAAATAAGTTAAGCAAGATTGATGTATCGTATACTTATTCACCTTGTTCACTTACGTACTAACTTAGATTTTAGACCATAGAATTTAAATTTATAATCTACAGCTAGGAAAAAATTTATTTTTAAAAATGTATATATTAATTTCTATAAAGCAAGCAAAAATAAAAATGAATTCCAAATAATTAAGGAAAAGTGCATTTAACTCACATAAAATTTTCAGCTTTTATAGAGACAATTCTTCCCTCCATCCCCACTCTTCTACGGTTTGCTTAATCTGTGGGAAAAAAAAAAAAAAAATAGTAGTGTAGTATAATACAACATTTGTACAGTTGCACATTGATTAATTTATATGTGCTTCAGGATACTGCCTACTTTAATGTATTTGGCATGTCCGAGCTCTAGGTGCCTGAATTATTTTGAGGACGTAGGGTCTACCCAGACATATGCATCATATGCCTGAAAGCCTCTTCGGGGGCCTCGGTGGCTGAGCGGTTAGACTGCTCGTCTCCCACCAAGGTGAACCGGGCTCCATCCTCGGCCGGCGGTTCACTCCGGATTTTCGCAAGTGGGAATCGGGCCGGATGATGCCGCTGGTCGGCGGGTTTTCTCTGGGATCTCCTGTTTCCCCCTGCCCTTTCATTCCAGCACCACTCCATACTCGCCTCGCTTCACCCTCATCTGCTTTCAAGACCTCGATGATAAGAGATGACCCAAAACTCTCGGCTCACTCAAAGCCTCTATGCACACAGCACTGAACTGGCATGCAATCTTCCCATCAGCAAGTCACCTCTGTAGGACTTAAAGATGCCGACATCTTTTCATAGTGTAATATCAACGATAAAAGTGTGCTGCATGTGTACATAGAACTAAAATTATCCTGTACTTGATTTTTCATATCTAAAAATTATTACAAAACTCTTATTTTACCTAAATTTGCTTTCAGAACAGACTCGTGTATAACAGAAATAGAAATTTTTTTTTTTACATAATAGTTGTGCAAGAATAACATATGAAGGCAAATACTACATAATTATTTCACACAACTATGACGTGGCACAAAAAACTATTTACAAATGTGGTCACAATCTGTTTTCAATGGTAACTGGGCTCGCAAAAACATAACGCACCCCAGTACCACACTGTCCCAGTGGACGAGTCTGTAAAATACCGAGCACTTGGCTGTGACTTACGTATGATAAAGTCCGCATCTTTACAGACAAAAATCTTTCTTGATTTATTGATGGCTCCCATGCCCAGTACTTGTGTATCTTCACTAACAGAGTGCTGCATAATGCACGCATATACATATTTTGATGTCCCCCTTTTACCTCCTGTGAATGACACTAGTGCAAAATTTCCAGCACGAATGTTTTCAATGTTTGGAGGTGNGATGTCCCCCTTTTACCTCCTGTGAATGACACTAGTGCAAAATTTCCAGCACGAATGTTTTCAATGTTTGGAGGTGTTGTTTCAAGTTCTCCATCACGGTCTTCATTAATGACGAAGATGGGGGGAGATATTTGGAATATCATCTTCCTCTCATGAAGACAGAGGCTTGGGAAGTTGGTGTAGATTCTATGTTTTCTTTTCTCTTGCTGCTGTGGTCTGGCAACCAACCTGTAATGGGTGTAAGGTGAGGGGACTGGGTGCCTGAAAGCCGGTCGTGTGGGATGGCCGAGTGTGTAGGGGGGAGCCCAGAAACCGAGTACCTGGTGGGGTAGTCATGACGGCTATGGAATGATTGCTCCAGTTGGGCCTAACCCTGGTTACAGGCTCTAGTGGTGGTGACCGGCGCAAGTGTAAGAGCTCCNCCAGTTGGGCCTAACCCTGGTTACAGGCTCTAATGGCGGTGCCCGGCGCAAGTGTAAGAGCTCGCTAGTCGAGCTCCGGTGGGAGCCGCTCATAGGAACTAGTGATCCCTGGGGCGTCTCCCTGCCGTCACGAAAAGCTTCCAACTCATCTCCATTAATGGGTCAGTGATGTGAATATATAGCCTAGCACTGCTCAAGTCCATCTCCACCTCCTCGCAGTATGGGCTGGTAACATGGGGGCCGCCCCATGGCTAACGGAGTGAGGACGATTGAAGGCGGTGACGGCCTGTCTGTGCACAGATAATCAGTCACGACGAGGTTATATGCAGTCTCCAGAGGCTGTATATATTCTTCGCCTGGCGGTGAAGACCCGCGAACCGAATTGCACTCCCAAGCTGAGCCTTGACTTGTGGCAGGTCGGGGATGATCTCGGGGTGGCGGAGTCTCGATGAAGGGTCTGTCTGGCGTCCTGGAGGGACTGGGCTGCTCTGGGTGAAAACTCAGTGTGCATGTCTGAAAATTGTGGGTACCCAGGGGATCAGTGTGAAAGCCCCGGCTTAGGCCGTGCTGATCGCGGGTCGGACTCTGGGTGGCAGTGGTTGAACCTTCTGCTTGGAAGGAGACCTGGAGGTGGACACTTGCCTGGAGGGCGGGCACTGCACGTATGAGACGGGTCGGTAGCCGCTGCCCTGGAAAGCAAGCGTGCCGGATCCCTTCAGTGTCAGTTTCAAAGGGTTGGTGCTCATTAATGAAGGGTCGACGGTCTGGTCCGCCTAGTAAGAGGACTCTTTCACAAAGCGGGTTTGTAGTGCGGGGATAGCTCTCGGCCCCATCAAGGTGGCGCGTGCGGATTCAACTCTGCACGTTGCTGTTGACAGGTGAGGTGGAACCACTCTCGGGTGGAGAACATCCACCCACTGCGATTGGAAAGGGCGTTACTCTTTCTATTGGCAGTATTCAACTACTGTCAATTAGAGCACTGACCAAGCTCAAATCGATCAAGGTTATGGACTTAGTCCAAGTCTGTGGGGGAGTGCGCACCAAAACAGCCTGGTGTAAAGAATGCTCATACTTTCTATATATGTGCAATGACTAGAATGACAAAGAGACGTCGGATCTGAAAGTAATGGGAAGTCCTGATCGCACTCCCCTTGTAATAATTGCTCTGAAAGTTGTCCCCTGTAATACCTTAACGGATCAGGCACAGGGGGAGCAAGTCAAGGGTCGAACATCTGCGCCACGTGATTGGCGAAAACATGCTGCTCTTTCTTCCTTCTACTTCTGTAGCTCCATTTTCTTAAGTTGCTTACTTAGACCATGGTTAATTGTTGGCGACACCTTATTGTCTGAAGAAGTCATATGATACATAAATCAATTTTCTCCACCTATCAATATGTTACACCCACTTATCACACGTAGTAACGATAGTTGGGTAGGATCATTTTGATGCTCTTAAACCAAAATGAGAACATTCTCCTGTTAATAAACATTTTCTTACGTCCTTAATAACATTGGTTCTGAAATATTCATTTTTACCCTAATATCGTTACCACTAGCAATAATTGGAAACATCATAATTTCGTTCCTCAAAAATCACTATAGCTGTAGATTTGAAAATAAAAACAAAACTCTACTAATTAAAATTTCATCACAAAAACGTAAGCTTGATTTATAACCTGAAACACTCCCGCCATCAAAACATTCCATCTAAAGAAAGTTATTAATGAAAAACGAGCACCTACGCATTAAAACTAACGTAACACACAGCCTTGTTTACATATTTACGCGCAAATACACATTCTCTTTTTTATATTTTGTTTTTTTTTTTTTGTAGTAATGTGGCCAGTGTTAACATACGGCCAAAACCAAAAATAGTAAGAAATACAAATGACAATATCTAACGATAAAGGGAACAAGGAACAACCAGTCAGGATCACGAACACAATACTTTTCGTTGAAGTCCCATCAAAAATGGAGGGAAAGAAAGGCCATGGAACAAGGCATAACAAGGAAGGAGAAGGCCGGTCACTTAGGACAACTAACAGGAAACCAAACTCTCAAAATCAGATAATAATATCGTGCTCAAGTAAAAACCGAGCAAAAACGACACAAACTACACGAGGGTCATGAAAAAGTTCCGAAGCGTAAGAGACAGGAAACCACACGCCCAGCCGTTGAAGAGTGGCATACAACGAACTTCGATCGCCACCAGTGGAACACTGAAATAAGAGATGGGTCAAATCTGCACTAGGGGCACCGCAGACACTGGAGTGACCAGAAAGGAAACGAAACGAAGTGACTGCTAAACTACGGGAACTACGATGATGATATTCGTGCCGAGTATATTTAGGAAATAAACGTGCATATAAATGAATTAGAAACCGAAATTTCCCTGTTTAAAATAGGATATAAACCCGAAAAGGAAAGTAGGGACTTCGAAACATCCTGTAAAGCACTCAATTTTGCAAGTTTATCCACCACCTCTTTCCCTTGAATCCCTACATGTCCCTGTACCCACAGGAAGTGGACAGTAACATGTAGTTTATCCAAAAGAACACACAGTTCCCGTATGAGCTTTATAAGCACCTCCTTATGGAGAGTAGAAGACAATGCCGTAATTATACTATGAGAATCCGTTTTTTTATCAGAGGATTTAAGACCTTGAAATCATAAAATGACGTAAAGCCATACACACTGAAAAAATTTCGGCATAATATATGGCTGCAATGGAAGGGAACTTAAATAGTCCAGAACATGTATGCGGAGAATCAAGTTAGCAAACCCAACACCTTCGACAGTTTTTGATGCATCAGTGTAAATCAAAGTACAGTCAGGAAATTCCAGCAGCAGTGCCATTAAATTATTATTGAAAGACAATGGGAGGAAAATTACTAGTAGGAGTTAGAAAGAGAGAACAAGGAAAACGAAACCTTATACTCCAAACGGTGTAACAGTTTAAGTGGAGAACGAAAAAAGTGTGCCGTCGTTAATAATACGTTCGGTAGAATGTAACTAAGGTTTGTCAAACGCCTGTGCAATACTCCTTACGCGAGAAATATTAGTATCCTATGTTTACCTTGCAACAGCCTATAACAGCCTTACAAGGACATAAGGAAAGATTCCAAATATAAGACCACAATAGGAGTAGAAGAGAAAGCACCAAGAATAGGTATGAGGCAAACATTCTGTATAGTCTCCAATTTGTTCATCATAAAGACTGGCAGCTCATCCAGCAATCGGAATACCGTAATCTACAACAGACCGGACGGTAGAGACATAAAAAGAACGAAGAGAAAAAAGCTGGAAACCCAGCGGTAATGGGCAAGAACTTTTAAAATGTTAATTATTTTGCGACATTTAGTAATACTGTAAACAGAACGGGTAGTCAATACACCATGAGCCTCTAAAAAAGATACCCAAATACTGTAGCTTTGTCACACAGAAGAAAAGCACCTCTCATGGTTGGAGAAGGTAGTGGCGACAGGTACCATTTACAGGTGAAATACAGGATGCGACTCTTATACACAGAAAGATTAAAACCACGATGTTCCAACCAAAATGATAAAGAATTAAGGGCCGTAGTCAAGGAAGTACAAGCTTTGGGATAGGAAATACATTCAACCCAAAGCACAATGTCATCAGCATACTGAATAGAGCGAACATGGGAACCCAGGTGAAATATGATGTCTTGAGTGTACAAGATAAACAGCAAGGGGCTAAGAATACCACCTTGAACCAAACCATTTGGCACTTGACGAACAAAATCTGCTCCATCAGGAACTCTAGGCATATAACGACAGATGCTAAACACAGAGTGTATACATCGTATAAGGATATATGGTAAAGCAAGTTTAGATATTTTACTATAAAGAAGTTTAAGATTGACATTATAAAAAGCCGATGCCAAGTCTAAAAACACACTATCTAATACATTCCGGTGAATGTAAGTATCCCAAATACGGGAAAACAATACAGCAGCGGCATCCAGGGTACAAATACTAGAACAAAAACCAACTTGTTCTGGACGAAGTAAACAATAATATTCTAACCAAAAAGTAAGCCTATTTGACCATTCTCTCAAAAAGTTTCTCCAAACAAGAACGCAGTGCAATCGGACGATAAGACTGCTATAGAGGAGATTTGCCTGGTATCAAAATTAGGACTATTTCCAAATCCCTTCACACAGGAGGGATACTACCATAACATAACATCTTATCATAGAATTGAGCTAACCACATTAGAGCAGTGTGAGGGAGGTGCTTAAGGAGACCATAATAGATGTAATCTAAACAAGGGGTGGCATTACCTGTAGTGGACAGACAATGGCTTAATTCCTCAACTGTAAAAGTCTTGTTAAAAAAAAAACCCCTGATGAGTATGTGAAGCCTTATAAGAAACAAATAAAGTAGCACAAAAGGTAGTATCCTCAGGGACGGTATCAGGGGCAATACGATCCATAAAAACAGGGACAAGTGAGAGGGGGTGTGCTGCAACCACTGTCCCTCTTTACTAGCACGGAAGGCTTTAAATTTACCCCATAATATACGAGAGGAAATAGTACGAGAAAGTGAAGCATAGAAAGTATTCCAGCCGGCCTTTTTATGTTCAGACCACAACTTCCACGACTGTGCTTGGCATTGCTTAAGATGTAGAAAATTGGCCATTGTAGCCTTGTGTTTATATTGGTGAAGAGTATTCAAACGACGATAAATTAACCTCGTCACAGTGTCCATCCCACCAAGGGGAGACATGTTTTCGACCACCAAATCGAAAAGGGCGAAAAGGCATAGAACTTTTAGCAGATCCCAAAAGGGAGGCATAGTATACTTCATAAACCACATTAATGTTTAAATCTGTGAAAGGAGGGAAATGTTAAGTTGCTTCCAACATTACGGAAGAAACTTTACATCAATCAGCCTAATTATATAACAATCGGTATCGAAGAAACATAGGGGTAGGAGACGGATGAGTTTGCGAAGGAGTAATGATAATTGGAAAGTGATCACAACCCGGGTATTAGTATGTACCTAACAGGTTCGGCAGCCGGAAAGTTTGACAGAAACAAACGTTAAATGAATTGCTGTTGATCGGGAATGTTAATGCCCGAGCCATGTATGTTGTGTACCATTCAGTAGAGTAAAAGTAGATGTAAGTAAAAATTCCACCAAATAGCAACCAGAGACATTCTCGAAGAGATCACCCCACATACGATGGTGGCAATTCAAATCGCCACCCACAAATACAGGTTGTGGAAATTGGGAAAAGAAAGTGGCCCAATCATGCTCTGAACACCAAATTTAGGCTGGGCATATGCCGAGGCGATAGTGATATGGAAGCTGCCTAGAGGCGACCGAATCGCTACCGCATCAACGTCATGGAAACTGCCAAGATAAGTAATGTAGAAAATCTCACCAGTATGTGTAGTCCATAAATATATATCCGTCCCTCTGTCATCCTTAAGGGAGACGAAAGACAGAAAGGATCTTATATAAAGAGGTTGAGTGCGTAACATCCAATTTTCGGCCAGGAGAACGAAAACTGTAGCATGAGCGTCCAAATAATGGCTGGGAAATATATTAGACAGGAGAGATCTAGAATTCCACTGTACAGTGCAAAAACGTGGAGGAAACAAGAGTGACAAGAAATAGGAAAAGAAAAGCAGACACACTCACCTCAAAAAGATACATTCCCTTATTTGATAATTTAAATAAATTATTGAACAAGACTGTCCCCGTCAAAATTATAAGTCGAGTCGTTTTTCGGTATGGTGAACACACCCCAGCGGGCGGAACCCCGTCAGATGGTGGGGCAAGAACGAGGGAAAGAAAATTGTCGACAGCATCAAGTTTAAATTGAGCATATTAATCTCTAATATTAAACGAAGAGGTAACAGTGTCCATAGTCACTGGAAATAACAAACGGTATAACCATCAGACAGCAGTAAAACACAATATCGATTCTAATTGCGATTGTATTACGACAGTTGCGAAAGTGCTGACTGCTCAGCATTAAAATATATCCTTCTGTGAAATACAGCAAATTTTTTTGTCGAGAGTGGGAAATTTGTTTTCTAATTTTTGAGGACTGATTTTCAATTATAATCCATTCACAGTATCTTCGATACTTATGAAAATAACCCTTGAAAAATCACCCTAGGAGTTACATGTTCAATTGGTTATAAAAAAATATATATGGAAAAAGGTTTTGTCTTGCTTTTAGCACTGAAGCACTATAAAAATTGGTTGTTTTAAGTTTTAAGTATATTTTTTCAATAAATTATAATAATTTGATAAAAGTTCGTACGAATTAACAACGGATTTTGAATGGACATGTTGGTTATAGCTGAAAATAAATAGTTCGCAGGTTAAATATTAATATGTATAAATTTAATGCCGTAATTGTAAAGTTAATATTGCTAAACTATATATTTACATTTTTACGTAGCACTCATGGGTAAAGATTTCACTGTTATTAATTGAAATTAAATAAATTTCAGTGTCTGTCCAGCGGACTCATACACTCCATCTTGTCCGTTTGGGCACGTTTTTTTCAGAAGTATAACCACGCCATATTGGATATTGGAGACGCTGAATTGTGGTTATAAAACTAATGTGACACATTCTTTTTGCTTATAAGATAATCCTAGGTTAAGATGTAATTTTAGTATTAGCGTTATTATTTCTGTAGTTTATCAAATAAACGTGCAAAATATAGAAAGGCATTTGAATATTTCCGTTATGTAATTCCTTTCGCAATCCTTAACAGAAAAACATATTTTAAAAGAATGAAAAGGAATCGATTTTTGGTCAATAACTGATAATCGATTATTTTTTAATACTTTTTGTGGAAATTAAGAGATTGCAGCAAATAGCATTGGTTTATGAGTACTAGATGTTAGCCATGACTTACAAGTCTTTCTCTTATATCGTCTTTCCGCCGCACGTAGTGTTGTTTTCATGTTGTGGCCGTGAAGAAGTGCGACAGTTTCTTGATGGAAAAGCGATGTATCTACACCGCAGGTTTCAAAATGAAAGTGATTTTGTTCGCTGAAGAGTTTGGAAGTCGAGCCGCGGGCCGTGAATTCGTAGTAAATAAAACGTTAGGGCGGGGCTGGAAGAATTTTTCTCACTTATAAGTCGCACCCCAAGTTTTCAATAAAATTTTTTAAATATTATGTGCGACTTATATGTGATAAAATACGGTACCATTTATCACAGTGAAATCTTTAACCTGAGTGCTACTTCCAAAAGTTTATTATGTAAAATTTAACTTTTTCATTACACCAAATATGTAAATAAATCTTTATAGAATAAGTAAACTTTAATTAAATTATATAATTAACAGTTCCGATATATCAATCAATCTACCTTTTTGTATGTATTACAATATTTTGCTAAATTGATTAGCATTTTTTTTTTTTACATTTGGAGAATATTATTAAAGTATATGACAGTTAAGATTACATGGCATTGTTTCCCTTCAAAAATACATATTGGTAGTTCCCACGTGGACACTGTTAACAAAATATTTGACAGTTCCCACATGGTATTGTTTATTTACAAAATATTTGAGAGTTCCCGCATGGCACTGTTTTTGTTTACAAGATGTTTGACAGGTGTCACATGGCAATGTTTTTTTTACATACTGCGGAAGGTAGATCTTTAGCAGTGCTTCAGAAAATCTCGAAGTTACCGTGAATACATTATACCAATATGTGGGCCAGTAGCAATTATTGGGTGGCTAACATTATTCTGTCATAACGTAAAACTGTGATAACATTCATTCATGTAGCCTGCATATATGGGTAAGTTATAAACTTGTAATTATAAACATTTTCTTCGGTATTAGTAACAAATACATTGTTAAACTTTATTTAACGAGATCAGATCACCATTTCAGAAAAACAATTGTTGGATTTGTTCTAAAATTTATCCAAATTTTAAAAGTAAAACCACCTACTTAATAATTGTGGCCAAATGTTACGTAAAAATCTATTATTTATCCTGTATGAACTTTGAATCTCAAGTCACACTGTAATCATATATTGTATTACTGTAATTCAGTGTCCAGATTGTGCTATACTGCAGTATCAGACAAAAAAAATGCTTCATCAATATAGAAATATACAAAAGTGTGTATTTTAATTTTTTTTTTTTTTAACTCTCTGCAAGAAAAATATGATCAAAACGGTCCAATTTTGTTTTTGCCAGTATATTTTTAATTTTTCTTATACTTTGTAATACTCCTACAACAGAATAGAGTCTTATTACAATAAACTATTTAAAATGAGATTTGATTTTGGCAGGAAAACATTATTGTACTTCTGGGATGTTAGTTATGTAGTTGAAATACAAGTACAGAATTCCAAAATGCCTGGAGCACTCGTACAGACAAGGAAACTAATTAAGTACAGTGAACTCCTGATTTGATTAATTGTATGGGAGGAGACTAGCCCTTGTTGTTAATTGTTCATTATTGATGGCAGGAATGGATACGGCTTGTTCATTTCACTGTATAAGTAGGCATGAAATCAGTCATGAAATACGTTCATAACTAATAAGCGTATATATTCAGCTATGAAGTTGTGACAATGCAAGACACTGATTATATTTTTATCTCCAAAAATAAGGATAATTAATTTCAATTACACTTTTACATTGCTTCCGATGGTTACAGCAGTAGAGGTAATATGGGGACTCTAGAACATCGGGACCTGGGACCGGAGCATCGGAGCTGTTCGTGCTGTCACTAAGGTTGAATGGCGACCATCATGGATCCAGGTGACCTTCACACTCACATTGGCCCTGGTGGCCTTTAACCTTTAAAATGCAGACAATCTAAAAACATCCCAAAAAAAAATTTTTATTTATAAAAAATTATATTTAAGATACATAAAAATTATTTAGTAATTATGTAAAAGTTATTTAAAAAGTTATTTTAAAAAATTTTTTAAGTTAAATTTCTGGAGGTCTCCTACCCCCCTTCACCATCAATTACAATATAACTGNGTGACCTTCACACTCACATTGGCCCTGGTGGCCTTTAACCTTTAAAATGCAGACAATCTAAAAACATCCCAAAAAAAAATTTTTATTTATAAAAAATTATATTTAAGATACATAAAAATTATTTAGTAATTATGTAAAAGTTATTTAAAAAGTTATTTTAAAAAATTTTTTAAGTTAAATTTCTGGAGGTCTCCTACCCCCCTTCACCATCAATTACAATATAACTGATTCAAAAATCTTGGAAGGTGCAGTCCAACATCTTGGTAGATCTCACATACCTGATGCAAATACAACAGCTTCTTGGCTGCCATACTTTTATATTTTAATGCAGCACTCGTAGCCAATGAGCCATTATTCGCTTGGGCCACCCACTCGGCAGGGAAGTGGGATCATTCCTTCTCATCGCAGGTGTCCCAGCCATGCACCTTTGGTAACCAAATTCAAAGCCCCGACTTGATACACAAGTACGGCTGAAAGCACCCTTCCACAAGGTTCTGAGACCCTCGTACTCAGACACTAAGTGAGTGGTCTGGCCGGAATACTACTAGGACCCCTAGTGTCTCTCCAGGACACAACCGAAGAAGGTTGCCGCTCACCGCCCGGTCCTTCTTTAAGAAGGGGAATCTCTCCAGACCTCCGCCAGCATACAGAGTTAACCACTGCCAGCACGAGTCCAACCTCTAGTGACCAGTACACCAGAGTGAACCTCTGGTGGGGCGAACCCGATCAGTCTGTACTCTCACTTATTTACCATGGCACTTGTGGGTTTTCAGTTACCCGACCGCTCCACCAATGCTCTGCACGACCCACCGGGAGGGTGGATAACGATCGGCTCGGAGCGGCATGTGTCCTTGATTATTTGGGGAATGCCGAAAACGGGAATAGGAGCCCTCGCTCTGAAATAGGAGATTCTCATAATTTAGAATCATATATCTTCCTGCTGTCATCACAGCCTCCAAGCCATCGCCACCACAACACACAACTTGCAGTACAATTAGAGGAACCTTCATCGGGAACTGACCATTACCACGCATGGGAATTTATTCACACAGGAAATTGCTGTCTTGGGCCCCATCACCTGAATGACAAGTGGTCCAACACCCCACCAAGTGGACTGGCCTAGGTACTAACTATCGGCCCAAATTATCACGGCAGATCTTACCCGCCATGAGGAAACTGGTTCCCATTGGGAAACGTGTGGTGGAGCCCAATTAAAGCACAGGGGTAGTACTGGTAGCCTTGGGTCGCCATGAGTGAAGAGAGGCTATAAAATACATGTCATCCACCCATTCTAGGGCCGATGTGGTAAACAGGCTCGGCTACTATACCATAGTACTGCCACACCACCTCAAACGCTTGGAAACCTTCCTTCCGAAGGAGTCACCGACCCGTAACCCCCCATAGGTGTCACAGCCACCATCTACCATTTTAATACGTGAACTCAGATATCCTGGTAGGTGCAGTCTGCAATCTTGGTAGGTATCACAGCCACCATCCGCCATCGTGGTAGGTGTAGTCATCCGCCATTTTGGTCGAAACAGATCGTCATATTGGTAGGTGCAGCCAACCACAATCTTAGTTGGTGCATTCCACCATCTTGGTAGACATAACACGCACTGTCCACCTTCTTGTTTTTTTCGTTTTTCATTTGTTTACATATTACTGAAGTTTGCCTCTCACGTTCGTTTAGCCACCATCTTTGTTTCTTTCGTTTGTCATATTTTTTAAATTACTGGTGATGTCCTCAGCAGTGCCCAGAGGATGACTGGCCCCCTCCACACCCTTTCCAATATTTTTAATTGACCAATTGCCCGACCCCTGATTATCATTGACTAGTTGCCCCTTCCCTTCCAATGTATTTTATTGCTACACCAATGTTTCTCATTGGCTAACTACTCCGTTTTTTCGGAAATCTTCGTCATTCCGACCAATCGGCGGCATTTTTTAATCACGAAGACAGACTATTTTCGCCCCTTAATAACTCATTATAACACGCACCCTGAGCCTCCACGGGAAATCAGTCATTTTCTCGCTCTTAGAAATGTACCCGTGTTGTTCGAGTGTCCATCAAATCCTTTCAACCATTTTGGCATTTGGAAGGGTGCACTCGTTCAGGGCCTTGGACAAATCAGACGAGTTACCATAACTGCCAAAATAATTTCTTCTGGTCTACGCATTTTACGAAATTTCGACAATATTCAATTATTTGCCGGCCTACCTGCAGCAGGATGAAGACATACGGGACTGCATCCCGTGCAAGGAGTGTTTTAGAGGGCTGCACCTGCTCAGTTCCCGACACACTCCATCGCAGGAGGTGGTGCAAAGCCCGCCGAGCAGCCCTCGTGATGTCTGCGACAGTGGAAGACGACTTCCCTGCTGAAGACGACGTCCCCATTGGAGACGCCTTCCCCGTAGAAGATGCCATCCCCGTAGAAGACGATGTCCACGTGCAAGTTATCTACTCGCAAGCTGTACCCGTGTAAGATATCCCCTTCAAGATATTTACTGGCAAGCACTATCCAGCATGGAAACCAACCCAGAACATGGGTTCCCGAAGTGTGTGAGCCTCGATGAAGTATTAAATGTCTTTGAAAAAAATTATTGAACCTCGGTGTGTGCATGGGAATGTAAATTTTTTTTATAAAACAAAATAACTTCTGGTCGAAAAGCCAGTATCAAGCAGATTGCTATCTCGTACAGTGACAAAAACGATAACACCTACGTTTTCACTTTTTTACTTCTGTGTCCATGGAAGCATCAAGCAAGAGGTGTGCCACCTACAGATGTACGAAACGCATGGACTAAGGTGTGACGAAGGGAATATTCCTCACGAGGAAATTCTGGCAATGCTGGTCTCTGTCATAATTCCAAATTACCCTGTGTATGTATTTGGAAGATGTCAAGAGTCGGCAATTCGCAATTCGTAACCCATCGGGACCAACATTGTAGACATACACATACATTGCCGCTGCCACCGTTTTTACTTCTCATCGAGAAGTCAGCCACAAGACTTCACATGTGCAAAAATCAAAGATACTGCAGTGCGCAGTGTAACACCGAAGCCCTTAGTTTGTGGAATTATGAGCCGAAGCCCCAAGATTGGGAAATTACGATAACCCGAGGTACATTAAGAACCCATTGTACATTAGAATATATATTATATGTGTAATACCCTCCAAGACTCAGAGAAAAAGCACGTGTTAAGAAAGTTATTCCTTGTATTATGCAGAATAATAATAATATTATTGTAACAGGTGTACATAAATAAATGTGTTAAAAACAATTTATAGATTTTTATTTTGTCGCGAGTTATGTTCTGCTCATGTAAGTAAAAAAACACTGATGATAAAAAAATATTTCGTGGATCAGTGTTGTTATAATTTAAAGAAATAATATTCAATGAGACTCTGGCTGTCAATAACATAACATGCGACCTCTGCCAGGAATCGAACCTAGCTCGTCTTGGTGGGAGGCAGGTGCTGTGGTAGCTGTGCAACTGCTGTCGAGAGGATGGTGTGAAGTATTCAGTGTGTCTTGTCCTGTGTTGGTGCCAAATAATCATTATAGAAATGGTGCCTGATTTCCACCCCCATGTTTCTAGGTTCTCTGGGATAGTGATTACGCCAATGTTCACAGAACAGTTCGAAGATATTTATGCGTCGGGAATAGGGCTTGCGTTTGTTACTGCCATCATTTTAATTGAAAAAAGGATTACTTTATATCTGGTGAAGAACTGAAGTGCGATGTTGAGAATATTTACTTCTGTAAGTATGGGCTTGTTTTCACCAAAGGGCGCAAGGCATTATTAATAAACATGAGGATGTGCCTGAAGGTAATCACCATGGTTAAAAACAGATTTGATGCATATTTACAATGATATATTCATGATCTAATCGTGATCTCTGTTATGCCCGACAGTAAGGTTTTCATATTAGATTTTTTCATAAATATTTAATGTGATGTTTTCCACCGCGCTTGGTTTCGATAGCAGTAGTATTTCAACGATGATTTACCGATTTGATAAACATCAGGGTACATGGGAGGGTATTTTTGCATGACATGCTCCCCCATCCATACCTCTGCTAATCACAATCACAGCAATGCTGCTCGCTGTGCGCTGTGATAATATTGCATAAATAAAACATGTTATAGTGAGTCATATCGGAATAATTTTTCCTAAATTTCTTCTGTGTATATGAGATTTCGTTCTGGCTCGAGGAGTAACGAAAAAGGGAAGGGCCATGTATACGATAATGAAGACAGTGTTGACGATGAAAACAGTGTAGTTTTTTTCGACGTCCTCACACATCTCACCAGATTTACATTAAAAAGTGTCGTGAATAATACAGAAGACGACAAGAACACCAACTGCATATTTCCTGATAACCCCAATGAACTTGTTGATAAACGCAGATATTTGTTTGCCTTGCAGAGTAAGGAGATATCTTTAATCATCGGTGAACTTAAGGAGAGGAGTTACATCGAATGAAACCATTGCGTGCTATCCATAATCTGCAAACATCAGAGAAATGCAAAGATTGAATACATGGAACAAGTGGGATAATACATTTGTGTGTTATTAGTTAAGCACTTTTAATTCACTCAATCTTACCGTACTGCTTTTCTGAAAAACGTATTATTTCAGTGATGTATAAAATTGTATGTAAGGATCTGTTTTAGAGAAAAATAGAACGAGAAACTGTGTTGGGAATATGGTTCAGTGTGAAGTATTATATATTTTTCGGGCGGGTTAAGTCGGCTGAGTTTTGTTTGACAAACAAACAAACTGAGGAAGGAATGTTTTTGAGGAATGAATGGGCGAAAAGCTGGGAGCGGCAGTGCCAGAAATCGAACTTGTCTCGTCGTGTTGGGGGGAAGAGGCAGAGTGAAGAATGGACTGGTGTAGATGTGGACCTCCTGTGCGAAAATATGTGAAAAAAAAAAAATGATGCTGTACGCATACTCGTGATGGGAAACGGGAGATATAGCCACTACAGCCCTCCTCTTATGTGACAAAGTGGAAGAGGTCATCGTTACAAAATGGACCTGGGGTACCATTTTCGAGAGAGAACCTGAACTGGTGTGTTAAAATGTCCATAATTTCGCATATTGCAGTAGGCCTTTTGACCTGAGTAATCTTTCCTGCAACGTGACGATTATTTGAATTTTGCATGGGTAATAAACCTCATTTGCGTAAACATGAGTTTATTTAATTTTTTGTAGTTATACTTTTTTTGGCGCATTGAGGGTAAAAGATTAGTGTGCAACGGAAGTTGCGCGTGCACAGTGAAATTAAATTAGACTGTAAACATTGCAATCAAGCAGATAATGCATGCTCTTACTTAGCAACCAGCATCTGAGGTTATGCGCATATCAAATTTTATTTTAGTCACTCCAAAGAAGTATAACTTCTAAAGCTCATACATAAGTACATGCACCACCATTTTTTTTGTGAAGCTATTGCTTATGTACATGCATTATGCGAGATTTTGTATCTTCATGGCATCACGAGGGGCTGCTAAAGCGCAGGTATTCTAGAAAGCATCATAAATCTTTCTGGGCATGATGTAGGTGTACAAAGTTTGTCGCAAAAAATGAACACCAATATACGTGATATAGCTCTCGCTTCTGACATTTCAAGAATTTATCGTTTGTATGTCCATGTGATATACTGGCATGCCTGGGCTGAAACACTGCTAACATGCGTTCATAAAGGTTCATGCAGGTTCACAAAGAACTGTGGACTATTTGAGAATAGGTAAATAGTTCTAATATTATGATGTGGACACTATAATTAAAAAAAAAATGTATCNACTATAATTTAAAAAAAAATGTATCTTTTCAATGGTCAGGTTGTTGGTGTGTGAACATAGACCTTAACTCGGAAGGTTCAAGACTAATAAAACTTAGAATACCAGGGTTTTTTTTTTTCACTTTGGAAAATCGCTGCGACTCGGAAATATAAATATGTAGCACTGTATGTGGCATGAAGTTCGTTACTGGGCCATTTGTTCCTCTGTTTCTTTAATGGGTGGTCTGTTTTCCCTTACCTTGATTTGGTTTTATGTGTGCACTTGTGTGTGTGTGTGTATATCTATGTCCAAAAATATCTTAAGTTCTCCTGTCACAATAAGTGTTAAATAATTTATTCATGAAAGGAGGTTTCCACTTGTATTTGCAGACGTGAGTGGGTCGAATGTTCTGATAGATTTTTTCCTACTAAACGGTTTTAATTTATTGACCACTGTGTACGAGCCATGTAAATATTTTAAAGTATATGCATCAGCGGATGAAAGCTATCATTCGTTGAATTACGAAGAGAATAATAATGACCTGATACGGTCTATATTCCTAGAGTTATCAGACTTGGCAACAACCCATCTTGTGCGAAATGGTAGCTGTAAATACCTGTAAAATGCAAAATTGTATCTCTATATGTATGGAATATGTAAGGAATTGCTGTTACCAAATAAATCTTTGTGCTAAATATAGTGTTTTTTTTTAATTAATAAATATAACTTTGGTCTGAATTACGTGTCGCAATTTTTTAAAAATGTTTTTAGTCCTCGAAATATGGCTGGCTCGTGTTTCTGAAAGCCAGATGTAATGGATTCAATGTGAGAGANAAAAATGTTTTTAGTCCTCGAAATATGGCTGGCTCGTGTTTCTGAAAGCCAGATGTAATGGATTCAATGTGAGAGAAAATGGTGCATCTCCTTTCCTTTTATAATTAACACATATAAATAGTTTTTATTCGTGACTGTATTAGATTCTCGTAAATAGTAGGTTGAGTTTACATTATCTCGGTGATGTTCAAGATAAAATAGTGATAAAAACAGATTTTGTACTATTTTGAATCAGAGCGAGTTGCTAGTNTGATAAAAACAGATTTTGTACTATTTTGAATCAGAGCGAGTTGCTAGTGCAAGGAGAAAAAAGTAAGGACTCGACCAATAAATCGTCCTGGCATTCACATGGAGTAATTTTCAAAACAGAAATTATGGCGGAACAAATCAAGTATCGAACCTGAGAACCCTTGAACATGGGTCTTCTCTGGTGTTGCTTGTGCGTGCAGATATCTGTGTTTATTATCCTATGAATTAATGTGGGGTTGTGTGAGAAATAAAACAAGCTGCTAGAGTGGCAAGCCTGGCCCCGTCGGTCAGGGTACTAGGGCCTAGACGAATTCAACACCTGGTGCAGCGCGGCTGCCCATGTGCGCGAGCTCAGATTACGACTGCACGTGCCTCTCGTTTACTTCTACAATGGGACTCGTAACTACTTATTTAAGTATGGTTTTGTCAAATTGATTTTTAATGCATCTATCATTCTCACCTGCAATTGTGATATTTCGGGTCCTGTGTGTGTGTTTAGGTGTGTACATGCGTGTGTGTGTTTGACACATGAACAAGTGGAGAATGGTAGTTTGTTCCTCTTTATTTCTTATTTTCTCCATCACAAAGTATCTTTGGTTTCGCCGGAATTAATAAAACTTTTCGCATTATACTTTTTATACGAAAAAAATCCCCCTTCAAGTTCGAGCCAGAATTTATTTACAAAATAAATTGTACATATAATTAATTTTCTACATTCGAAAGGAATTAACATAACTCTAAAATATTATGGTCCCCGTNTAGTTTGTTCCTCTTTATTTCTTATTTTCTCCATCACAAAGTATCTTTGGTTTCGCCGGAATTAATAAAACTTTTCACATTATACTTTTTATACGAAAAAAATCCCCCTTCAAGTTCGAGCCAGAATTTATTTACAAATAAATTGTACATATAATTAATTTTCTACATTCGAAAGGAATTAACATAACTCTAAAATATTATGGTCCCCGTNAAAATAAATTGTACATATAATTAATTTTCTACATTCGAAAGGAATTAACATAACTCTAAAATATTATGGTCCCCGTAATGCAATGGCTGCAATATGCTCTAATTTTATCACACTTGTGAAGTATTTCCTTTATGTCTCGACGAAGTTGAGGGGTGGTGAATGGGAGCTGTTGTTTGGGCATATCTTTGCTGGAATATGTATTGTGGTATAAATCTGCATGGTGGACTAGCATTTCGGGAATAAAACTATGTTTTAGTTCGCATAATTCATAAATAGTGAATATTATTGACACCTGCTGGATTAGAGGCCGCATACTTATACATACACATGTTTGTATGTCACTTTTCATTCTTAAAGTCATGTGGTAGTGTGTTAGAATCCTGAGAGAGAGAGTGGAGTGTTTTACCGCGGATCAGACATATCTCTTAATAAAGCGAGTACTCATGTATGAATGAAAANGGATCCTGAGAGAGAGAGAGTGGAGTGTTTTACCGCGGATCAGACATATCTCTTAATAAAGCGAGTACTCATGTATGAATGAAAATACAGAAATTTCGTAATGTATTGATTTTAAACTTGGGAGGAAATATTTTTAATGATAAGTGTCTNAATACAGAAATTTCGTAATGTATTGATTTTAAACTTGGGAGGAAATATTTTTAATGATAAGTGTCTATGCCTGGGTTAGGGGGAATGCATGGGATCATTCACTTTGCGTATTGCATACCATAAGGGGTAAGGAAGTGGTTTTAACTCTGTTTTTGGTTGTTTTTTTTTTAGCCATTATTACTATATATAATATTACTATATATTACTATATATACAATCTCTAAATAACAGGTTATTTATCCAAATCCTTAATTAAATTTTTAAATAATATCATTCGTACATTTAATATGTGTATATATATATANCAGGTTATTTATCCAAATCCTTAATTAAATTTTTAAATAATATCATTCGTACATTTAATATGTGTATATATATATATACACATAATTTTAGTAATGACTCCTTGCATATTTTTTCTTTGAATTACAACAAAACATATATATAGAATATTTTATTTTTTAAAATTATAACAAAAGTAATATATTAAATATTTTGTCTTTACCAGCGGTGTTTTTTTTAACTTATGTGAGCTGGACATAACTGGAGATAAAATAAAAATCTATATATGGATTTAAACACATTTATTTATGCTTACGCATTACAATAATACCATTATTACTCTACATAATACAAGGAATATTATTTTACATGTGTTCCTTCTCTGAGTCTTGGAGGGCATTACACATAATATTATTTTTAAAAAAAGCAATGGGTTCCTCATAGTATTATTTTTAATGTACCATGGGTTATCATAATTCCACGATNTATTATTTTTAAAAAAAGCAATGGGTTCCTCATAGTATTATTTTTAATGTACCATGGGTTATCATAATTCCACGATCTTAGGGCTTCGGCATTACACAGGGCAAAGCAATGTCTTTGATTTTTGAACACATTATGTCGAAACGGTGGGCAGAGGCAATGTTTGTGAATGTCTACAAAGTTTGTTCTTATGGGGCACATATTGCGCACACATCGCGAGGGCTGCCTGGCGGGCCTTGCACCAATCCCTGCGATGGGAACCGAGGTGGTGCAGCTCTCTAAAACCCTCCTTGCACAGGAGACAATTCTGTATGTCTTCATTCTGCTGCAGGTAGGCCGGCAAATACTTGAATATTGTCTGAATTTCGGAAAGTGAGAATACCAGAAGAAATTCTTTCGGCAGATATGGTAACTCGTCTTGTTTGTCCAAGGCACTAAGCGAGTGCACCCTTCCAAATGCAAAAATGGCCGAAAGGATTTTATGGACACTCGGACAACACGGGTACATTTCTAATAGGGAGAAAAATAACTGATTTCCCGAGGGGGCTCAGGGTGTGTCTTGTAAAGAGTTTTTAAGGGGCGAAAATAGCCTGCCCTCGTGATTAAAAAAGGCCGCCGGACGAAGGTTTCCAAAAAAAAAAACCGAGTAATTAGACAATGAGAAACATTAGCGGAGCCACGAAATATTTTGGAAGGGAGTGTAGTGGAACTGTCTATTTCGTCGAACGAAAGTTTCCAAAAAAACATGTACTAAGCCTATGAGAAACATTAGTGGAGTAATTAAATATATCGGAGGGGGGTGGGCAATTACCCGATGGTAATCAAGGATGGGGCAATTGGTCAATTAAATATATAGAAAGGGGGAAGAGGAGGGGGCCAGTCGTCTGATGGGCGTGATGTTGGGAACAGCACCAGCATTGTAAAATAAATAACAAACGAAAAAAACAAGATGGCTGTCAAACAAAGCTGAGAGACATACCCCAGTAATGTATAAACAAATTACAACATAAATACCAGGATACCAGGCAGGGGCTGTGTCACCTACCAAGATGATGGTCTGCACCATTCAAAATTACCATTGTCTGCACCTACCAATATAGGTACCTGCCTTGACCAATATGGTGGATTGTACCGTCCTAATAGTTGTATGGTTGCATCTAACACGATGGTTGTTGGTGGCTCTGATGCCTACCAAGATGGCAGACCTCACCTAGCAAAATTGTGGCATGTATCGACCAAAATGGCCGACAGTGGCTTTGATGCAATTAACAAAGTTTGTGGACCGCAACTACGAAAATCGTAGAATGAGAGTGGGTGAAGGAAAGTGTGACAGACCAACAAAAAATTAATTTTTTTTTACAAAATTTTTAACAAATATTAAAATAAATATTTTTATATTTTCATTATAATTTTTTTATAATTTTCTTGGAACCTTTTTGGATTTTATGGAGTTTCAAGGTCAAAAATAAATAGCACATCAGTAAAACAAACAATATTTAGTCTCATTCGCTCTTCTCTGCAATGGCTGGCGGTTATTGATTTTTATGCAATACCAGACCACATCTTAGTGTAAACTTGACCTTCAGCATATGCATCAGTTGACAGCCATACATACATGCATATCTAAAAAAAAAAAAAAAAAAAGGAGGGTGACATCGGTTATCACTATGAAAGAGTCACTTCATTTAATACTAATTAAATGGAATGTTACAATATTGTTCGTTGTAATTATTTTTATTTTGGCAACAAAATCGTTACATAATTTTTAGTAACAAAAAAAAAAACCATAAAACCATGATACAGAAATAAAGATTAGTATTTGCTCCTGCTTGTAACAAAACTGGAATCTACAATTAAAACATTCTACGTCGATATACTTTTCAGTAATTGATAATTTTATCTAGTGCCGTTAAGGAGGCTGTCTGCGTGTAACGCAGATCAATGTGCCGAAAATTTTTGATTGGTCTCAGCTAAAGAAAAGCATTAAATGTGTGTTTGCGAAACTCATTTTCTANTCAATGTGCCGAAAATTTTTGATTGGTCTCAGCTAAAGAAAAGCATTAAATGTGTGTTTGCGAAACTCATTTTCTATGTTATTATTTTATAAAGTGTATGTTTTTGTGTGTGAATATGGCTAAAACTAATACAGGCCACTTGAGTACCTTGGTCCTACACAATGTGATATTTGGTCCGCATGCCTGTTTCACCCTGCATTTGGCGCGTCCTCGCTGTGAGACCCCCAACATGCATAATACCTCCAACCAGCTGGTCCCCTTAAAAAATAGCGAAGGTTGCCATAGTTAAGTGTAGCATTGTTAAATTAATTTATATGGCTTGGAAAATAAAATGGTTATTGTGTTTCAGACATCAAAATCATGAATAGGCATAAATCTGGTGCTCAAAAGAGAAAATAAAAGATAGGAAAGACAAAACAACTAGAATTGTTAATGGAAAATGTGTACCTTTAAATATTTTTGTAGGAAGTAAGACAGATAGCAGCACCACTGGTTTCACATAGTAAATGATATAGATACTCAGGCAGCAAATATGAACTTTTTGTGAAGCGATGTGTTGAAGTTCCAAACCAGTCACCTCATACGAAACTCTTAGTATTCGAGCCAACTGTAGTAAGGACAACAAATATTATCAAACTTCCAAAGTGTTAACGTTACCTGAGCTGTCGGGGATAGTGATACGGACGTCGCCCAGCGACTATGTTTAAAAAAGTCAGAATATTACACAATATTCCTATTTAGAATAGAATGGGCGCCAACTCACTGGGTGAGCACGAAATCACAGTTCTCAGGATCTTAGGCCGAACGACCATGTGGCTATATCTCCTGACACAACTGTATAAATTTACAAGAAAATGTAATATATAACTGGGGTATCCAGGCTCCCAAGCATGCCTTAGTATGACGTGATGACAATGGCAGTGCCAGACCACGCAGGAGTGGTCCACATCTGTGTTGATTTCTGACTTAAAAATCCAAGTTAATGGCCTCAAACTACAAATAACTCCAAACGACAAATAATTGTAAAATTTGTCTTAATAATGATGTTCAACTTCAAAAAATGGCTAGGGATCTTGCTACTGATTTTGGTCGGCCATTTCTGAGTTACTTACTTTAAACAAAAATGCAAAATGGACGAGGAAAGCCACTCAGAGATTGGTTGATGTCTAGTTCAAAAATTGTGCTTTATATTGTGCTCCATATCCTATCTTCTTACAAGGAAGCTGCAAGCTAGACCCCCATGCCAACGAGGCTCATGAAGTTTAGGGTCTTTTTTGAAGGGGGAACATTAAGTTACAAAAGTTGTACATTTTAGTGTTGCATAACTTACTAAGATGAAATTATGCCTGCGGATTAAATTTGTACGGATAATTGCATGCGTGCAACGATGTATATCCTGTCATGTTTTACACATCTCATTATGCCATGCTGTTTTAAGTTAAAAAAAACTTGCACAAGGCTTTTTTCACACACCACATTACAGCAAACACTTTATGCACCAAGGCTTTGGTAACACCCGCCAACTTTATGCAAAAGGTGCAACTGTGTGCCAGAGAATTTTTTTTAAATAAACTGCCAGCATTATTGTCTAGGATGTTGGTCAATGTTCTACGTTAATAATATCCCGAGCAGGTGCTGCAGTATGTTATGTTGAATCAGCCTTGCAAAATATGAATGTACTTGACATGCTCATTTTTTTTTCAAGGCTTGAAAGTGACGAGTTTCTTCCCCTTGGAGTAATATTGATCCAACATTGGGGTGTTTTCATTGTCGCAGGCTACATACACTACAGGGTATGTACAAGCAAAGTTATTGAGTCACTTACTGACGTGACATGCAACACAAGACTTGACACTTGGGGATCTTTACTCCCCCATTGATATATCCCGATGTGAAATTAGTTTATTTTGAACTTTTGTTGTGTAAAGTACCTGCATTTATAACATTTTGTAGTGTTGCCTTTCAACAAAATAAAGAAAAGATAACAATACTTCTTTCATTGACAATATTCGTTGTGATTTCTACCTCTCTAGAATGATATACTTTCTTTTTTCTCCAGCTGAATTGTACATTTTTTAAATAAAAAAAAAACCTTTTCAAGAATTGCCCTGCTTTCTGATAAATAAACTTTTCTAAAACTGCATTCAATAAAAATGTTACCCTTTTTAAAGTGTGTACTAGGTAAATATGTTTTCATTTATTTGTTTTTTTTTCCCCCCAGAAACCTTGTGAGGGGTTTTTTACTATTCTTATATGTGGAATATTGAATATTTTCCAGGATTTAAGACGTATTTTAATAGATATGAAATACATTAGTAGTATTTTTCAGGTATGATTTTATACAGGACAAACACTTCCCATTATGGAAACAAAACGGGTTTCATATCTACTTTTTTTTTTCGTTATTTCATTAACGTATAGTTTTAGTCGTAGCTTTGTAGTAATCAATATTTGCTGCTCTTAATTACTCAAAATTTTGATAAAATGTGGAATTTGCCATTCCTTGACAGTATGAGTTTAAGTGAAGTGTTGCTGTGTTTTTAATGATTTAATATTCTGTTGAAGTTATTTTAATATTCTGACCAAGCTACAGTCTGCAAGTGACTGTGATGATGAGAAATGTAGCATTAATTTTTTATTTTCATGAAGCATATACATTTATGCTGTTGATATTGTACACATTTTACAATTACTTAATAAAACATTAGATTACATAATCTGAAAGAAAATATGGTTTTACACCATAAAATAGATTTAAAACTAGCCAGATTTTTTACTTTCTTTTTTAAAAAAGCATTATAAGGTAATAACTTACTATCATTGTGTAATGTATTTAAAAAAACTTAATCCACATTTCAGAATCAAGTTTTATGATCTATGTTATGGTACATCTAGAAACAACTAGTTTCTTGTATTCAATGAATGCATGGCCATCCTTGGGTATGTTTTATTGTTTTTTTTTAATAACAAGTAAAAATTTCATTGAACATATAGGTGTTTCACAGCTAAAATATTTGTTTTTATAAATAAAGGTGTACATTGTTCTCTGGAGAGTTCAATACAAAAATACTTAATGTGGGAAATCCAAGTTAGTGTCGGTCATCATTCCTAAAACTTTTGTCTTCCTCTATAGAGTCTAATTTGGTCACATTACAATATTGCAGTCTTAACTGCTATGGTGAGGCTCGAAAGATAGTAGCTGCAACGACTGCTGAATCATCTGGAAGAAAATATTACAACGCAGCCCAAATGCAAGATCCAAATNGAAGAAAATATTACAACGCAGCCCAAATGCAAGATCCAAATGTTGACAATATTCATGAAAGTGTAGAATATATTTTTTTTCCACATACCTATGTTATTTTATATTCTCCTGACTATATGCCAAGTTTTTCCTTTATTTTAATAAAATTATTTGCCATAAACCATATACATGCTTCTTCAATTGTTTGCTGACAAATTAGCTTACATTTGTTCCAGATTGAATATCTAGGAATGTGGTGTCATCAGCAAACATGACTATTAACTAGATACATTTGAAGGCAAATAATTTACAGCTATAAGAAAGAACACTGGACCCAAAACAGAGCCCTTTAGCACACCAATGTGATCACACTCTTCCATCCACGAACTGTGTTGTTCCTCTTAAATACTAAAGAATAAAAGTGGAATGTTATGTGTGCCATAATGCTCCATTTTACCAAAATCCTATGTAGTCAATACAGTAAAAGCGTTACCAAGACGACAATCAGTAATTTAAGTAAGTCTTTTTTGTTCTCGAAAGCTTGTAAATCCTTTGATACTGGGCAATTTATTGGTGTGTTCAGTGGTCAAATTGCGGCAGCAGAAATTTACGCTGCGCGTTATTCAGTCACACTGCTACAACGCAGTGATTGTGCAGCAATTACATTATTAAAATACTCGCTGCTTGTCAGCTGCTAGCAGACAACAGACATTGTATGGAAATATTGTCGCTCACAGCAGTTTGTTCAGCAGAACATGCAATGCTGCAGCAGCTTTTCCTGCTGAATGCATCCTCTGCCATTATATATATATATATATATATATATATATATATATATACACACACTGCTACAAAACCATACTGTGAGTCTGAAATGGATTTTTACAGGTGTCATAAATTTTCATATCAGAATTTTTACACCTTCAGATGATTTTACCAATTTCAGGGACTAGTGAAATTGGTCTGTAATTATAAACGAGTGATCTCTCCCCGAGACTGAAAAGTTCCCATTGGCAAATGAGCATGATGCATAATCTCAAGTAGTGACACAAAAACCTTCAATTATATATTTTATACAACATCTTAAAAGCCCATTATGCATCTTAATTTTTGGCTCTTTCATATTGGACAGAATGTGAAATACAATTTCACTAATTAGCGGTTTTCCTAAGGATGAAATGGAAGTCTTGAAAATGATTTTGTTTGGCTCTCCAGATTTACTCATTCCACAAAAAGGTATAATTTGGAATTCAGCCTGAGGAATATAGTTTAAACTTGAGATGATGTTTGCGACATATTTTTGAGGGGTTTTCACTAACATTCTTTTTAATGATGCAATGTGTTTTTTCGGTATACAACTAAAATAATTTTTAGTGTCATTTTGGCTACAATTTCTTCATTTAATGTTAATGGAACAAATTCACATTATTATTGTATACTTTTTGGGCCTTTGTCATGTCTATATAGAATGTGTTTTCGGTGACTGCAGTTATAATTTGTTGTGTGTTTTGGAAGTCAGTATTTTAATGTTTAACATTAGATACAGGAGGATCTTTATATGTAGTATTTTCTGTAACATGCATTAATTTACTTTATTAGATTAGAAAGAAATACTTAACCACTGCAGCTATGTTGTTAAATAGTGCAGTGGTAATAAAGTATAACCTTTAACTGAAATGGTAGATTCTTTACTGATGCAATGTTTTGATGACACTGGTGCATTAAAAATTTGACAGTTAGTGCATATTTAATTAAGAAACTGTCATATTGATAAATCCTTTATTAATAAAAACAGTGCAATGCCAATTTTATGCACTTTGCTTTTTATTAAAANAACTGTCATATTGATAAATCCTTTATTAATAAAAACAGTGCAATGCCAATTTTATGCACTTTGCTTTTTATTAAAAATTTTTTTTAGAAATCTAATTTACCATAACAATTAGTAGACAATTCATTTCAATTAGTGTACCGATCAATTACTCTGTAGATTATATTGAATATTTGTCTGAGTTTGGTGAATATTAAAATGATTTGGGTGCAATTTTAATTTTTTTTAATCTATTAAATTCTCTGTACTATGCATAAAATTTGTGTGTGTGTATAANGATTTGGGTGCAATTTTAATTTTTTTTAATCTATTAAATTCTCTGTACTATGCATAAAATTTGTGTGTGTGTATAATGTTCTCTTTTTTGGTGAAAGCCGTTTGAGGTTACAATTTTGCAAGTTCTGTGGTGAATTAAATAATTTGTATAGGAAATTGTTTGATAACAAGTAAGGGAGATTTTGCTACTAAAAGGAAGGCTAAAGGAAATATTTTAATGGGAAACTATTCTACAGCACACCATTATACCCAGCCTTTCATTTACATTACCTTTGAACCGGTTTGACTTCCTATTCAGCCCTGCACTCTACTGTACAATATGTAGAACTCATTAATAACTAGTAAAAAACTACCAAAATCATCAGACAACTACTGTTTGTGGTTTATTAGAAAGACAAATGCATATGTTTTACTGTACTCTAAAATATTTACTCTAGGAATTACTGTAATTCTTTAAATGTTACATAAAATTACCAAAGAAGGGTCTAGTGTTGATTCAAAATTTGAGTGTATTTCTATTCTGGTAGCATCAGAAACATATTTAATCCAACAAACTTACATTGAGTAAGACAAAAAAAAAAAAATTATGGAGGTTAAAAAATATATCAGTATTAGCGTAAAAATTATTTGTAATAATTGATTTCATGTACGTCCACTTCAGTCATAAATACTCTTTACTGAAATGGACAAGCATTAAATATATTAAATATATTAAACATATTTTTGCAAAATTACAAATTGTATCTTTTGAACAACCATAGTAAGTATTTATTATGATGGTCCTGCCTAATAGTAGTTTGTTTGGAAAATGTGCCTTCAGAATCATCCATAATATAACTGTGCACAAATTTCGTTTAAAAAAAATGCTCTTATTGACTTTATCTACTATTGAAAGAAATACATTCTAGCAACATTTTAAATAGTATTTTGCAGTATTGTAAAATACATACATTTTCATTTCAAATACAGCATAAAACGTACATCTCGGACAATTTTGATAGTACCTGTACTAGTCTTAAATGAGTTCTCCATATTGTATATTTGGGTGCAGTGCTCCATAGGGATTCACTTAGATTCAATCCATATATTTTTCAAGCAGAATTCTAAGTTATGCCTGTATGGGGTTCATCATTATCTTCTGTTGCACCAAACAATACATTTTTAAAGAATTGTAATTTGCTTTTTTGAAAAATTTTCAAAACTGCTTAATTAAATTTAGTCTCTAGTGTATTTAAAAAAAAAAACCCATATTTAAAAGGCCCGCCAACCATAGAATCCACTACGCAGTTTCTAAAATGTGTGGGTAGAATGCGCTAGTTACTGTCGGCTCCAAATTTTCATTGTAATCGCTAGATCGCAGAACGATCGAGAGCTTCAAAATTCAAAGGGAGGACTCGAGATTGGCATGAAGTTACTGGTCTTTTCTTTATATATTATCTTTGATCGTGGCATTACGAAATGTTGTCAAGCTGGGCTGCTGGGCAGTCCGCGTGGTGATGTTATGTAAGCAAGTTGTAGGATTAATGACGTATTGACGATCTCGTGTAATTTTTGGCAAGGAGCCACGCAAATTAAATACATTGTACTTTTAAATTATGGGTTACATAATCTTGATACAGGGGGAAAATGTATTGTGATATCGAAGCAAAATGCATTTTAAAGTTGTTTTGTTACTTATGAGTGTAGGATCGCCTATTTTGGTTAGTGCATTGTCGAAGTATCCTCTCGCTCTTATTGTGTCGTTCGATGGATTTAGATATAATTATTACAGTAAAGGTGTCACTCCCACCCTTGAATCGTTAAAACTGAAAGGAACGCACACCGAATATATGATAAATGTCTTTGAAACCAAAACGTTTCCGAATCATCATTCAATTGCCACAGGCGTTTTCCCAGAAGTTCACGGTGTAATGGCTAATCAAGTTTATGACCCAAAATACCAGAAAATGTTTAATTACAGTTACGAGTTGTGGCATTACAACGAAGATGTTACACCAATTTGGGTAAGAGGCTATTTTATCCAGACAAAGCAAACTTAAAATATTGTATTTTTTTGTCTGCATTCTGTAGAGGCCTACATACAATGCATTTTTTTAATATGATTTGTAAAAATATCATTAAAGTAATCTATATCTGGTGTAGCATGGGCCACTTTTCATATCATTGTAACATCTATACAATAAAAATCCAAAATGGGTAATTACCCAGTTTAGGGGCTTTTCTGTAAAAAACAAAACCCCGAAAAGTGGTATATTTCCACTCTATTAATTACGCAAAACACGAATATACTAGGGTTATTAACGTACTACTAATTTCATAATATTTACCCACCTAACCTAACAGAGCTTAACCCCACAATGAGTGAATCACTATTTTACATTTTTAAACTAACCTGGGATTGTAGGGTTTTAAACTAACCAAGGATTGTAGGATTTTAAACTAACCTAGGATTGTTGTGATTTAAACTAACCTAGGATTGTAGGGCTTTACACTAACCTAGGATTGTAGGGTTTTACAATAATGTAAGATTTTAGGGTTTTACACTAAACTACAACTGTAGGATTTTAGGGATTTAAAGGAACCGTAAAACACACCAAAAGAATATCAATTAACTCGCCTAGGTAGGGGGCTGGTACAATTCCACTGTCAACGACCAATTCAACCTTACCTCACTCGACAAAACACCATGTTCCACTAAAATGCCACATACGCGAATATAACACCTGAAGCACTCGTTAATAGGCGAATATAACGCACAGAAGCACTCATTCTTGCTTTCTTAGTTTTAAATCCGCTGGATTGGAACGTAACGACCCACACCGGCAAAAACACAATGGCTACTAAGCTGTTTAAAAAATTGTCCGTTAAATCACATGTGACGCTTCGCAGTGAAGTAACAATATCTTCAAGCCAATAAGGTGACGCAGGAATCATGACGTAACGAAACATTATCACGACCGAGGTAAACAAAGCACCGAACAACTGGTACTATTAACTATTTTATTTAATACGTTCTACTTATTTTAGCATGATCCCCTTCTGAATATGAACTAGGGAAGCTGTGCAGAAACCATTAATGCTACTTTCGTTTATCTAGGACTTTTCTTTCAGAAAAGCCGCTAAACTGGATAATTAGTGTAGAACTAACCTAACTTCATGGAATTTAACAATTGTTAAATCACAAGTGTGTGTGCTTATGTTCTATCGCTCGTCGGCACACACACACACACACACCCTGTAACATTCTTTTTGCATCACATTCAAAGCTTCCAACATTTATGAGCTCTTTGTGCTCTTTACCCACAAAAAACTGCTGGTGTGCCTTTAATCACTGTTTTGGGGATATACTCCCCTGCTGGTGCTGACACCCTGGCTCGGTGCATAATGTTTGGCTATGCTGGAACAGTATTTTTCAGTGCAAGGTGGCTATGCTTGAATATAATTTGCACAGGATCACAGATACCTATTCTGAAGTTAGGTATAATTTGAATAGGGCTTTCGCATTTGACATGAAATGGTGCCAGCAGAACGTATGTCCTTTTATTCCAATGCTAACATGAAATACTTTACACTACAATGAATACAATTTGCATGCTAAAACTCCCCTATTTTACAGCCCATTAACGAATATAAATAATGTTACCCCTGTAAGCAGCTAATGTACCTCCTAGGTGATTTATTGCTGATAAGTCACGTAAAGGACACATTTACTTTCTATTCTAATGTGTCTAACTTACACACACTCATATTTCTGCACAATGATTAGATTTAACACTTCACATTGAATTAATTTCAAAGAAACACTCGTACTAGCACTCTCCATTCATAAATAGCCCCGTCCAGACCGGCAGAGGCACGAGGAGAGGCATCTTCGTGTGGCCCTGCCTCCCACTGTGTGGATGTGCTTCGCGCTTGCTCACTGCCGTGTCAGAGGCAGCCTCGGGCTGAGCCATCAGTTGTCGGTTTTGTGTCGTGCTCAAAGGCGACATGGTTTTACTGCCTCGCACACTCTAGTTGGCTGGCTCCACAACTTCGCCTCGCCTGGCACACCAGCGTGTTCGCAGCTTTTTGTTTGTGCGCGTCATGTTATTTTCTCTCAATATGAACAAAGAACCATGTTTGAAATTGATTGAGATGTATGGTAGCCATAGGCTTCTATGGGACTTGGAGGATAATAATTATACAAACAAATGTTTAAGAGGGGACTCGTGGAGGAATATAGGCAGGAAATAAGTTTGCCTGTAGAAAATTTAATAAAGAAAATTGCATCTCTTCTCGGCTCGTATAGACGTTAAAAGTCGCACTTATAACACACGTAAACTAGTACTAACTATAAAATAAAAGTTGTATTACAAATTTTTACAGGTCGTGATGACGTGTACACATCAAAGTGGTTCGCCTATGAAAGCTTCCAATTCATGGCAGAAAAAACCACCCCAGAGACTCCCAGGACACTATTCAGTACGCACAAGTAATTTGTTTATTAATGATAATCATTTTGCCATGGAATCGTTCCGTTTGTGATGAAATGACTTGCAAGGTGCAAACATATTTCCTTTACATGAAATCCTCCTCTTCGATGAATAGCTGAAATCTGCAGGAATGTAGTAGTATCTTGGTCGTTCCTCCACCGACCTGTAACAAAGTGACCATTTGCCTCGCTGTCCAATGACATGGGCAGAACGATATGGTCAGAACTGGTCTTGGTCCGTCAATAATTGTACAAATAAATTGTTGCCAACACCACTTTTGTAGCCTTTTCTGGTTCTAATAATATTGGTTTCCGGAGTACTCTGTAAACGGAACTTAAAGTGCTTAAAGCATTTTCTACGACTCTTCGCACTCTCAAAAGTCTATAATTGAGTACTCGCTCCTTCGATCCTCTTTGCGGATTACCCTCAAAAGTTTCATAGTGCAAAAGCTTTGTCACCTAATATAAAATAGGGAACTTCTATTGAATATCGCGTTTGCAAAATACTCTGAGGAGGAACATTTAATTGTTTTCTTTCCAGTTTTTCGTTAAGGGTGGTTTTTTTGAAAATATAGCCATCTGAAATTTGTCCTTTCTACATAGAGGAATCAGTATTTGGCATCGACTAAGGCAAACAGAACAACGCCGCAATGGTTTTTGTAGTTGTCATAGTTATTGCTGCTGTTAATAGGACATGTGGGAAATTTCAATTCTTCTCAAATTCTTAAGCAACTGAGAGCCACTCCTCTTCTGATTGTGGTATCTGCAAAACAAATGTATCAATGATTTTTACAGGATGATACAAGACGTGATGGCGGAGTAGCTGGCAGAGAAGGACTTGAAGATTCACAGGAAATTGGCAACAGAAAAAAACAAACTATGGAGAGCCATCACAATAGAGACAGAAGAAACGCAGAAGGGCTGCTGTTTCAGTTAAGGCAACAGATGACCGAGTAGATCAGGCGTTTAACATTTTGCAGCAATGTGTAGAATCTCCTGGGTGCTCATATGCCACATTTGGACAACATATAGCTAAAGAACTCAAAGTACAATCCGGTTACACTTGCACGTGTCAAACATGCTATTATCAACATAATTTTCGAAGCAGATACTGGCAGACTGCAACAACATTATACCAGTTGCCACACACTACACAATCCTCAAAGTGGATTTTATACATCCTTTCTCAAATCGTCGTCTTCTGGACATTCCCCCATAACAGTTGCAAGCGCTAACTCCATCCATGCCTCCACACTCGCCCATGGAGAACATAACCATACTTCCATCTCCAAATTCACCTCTGTTGCCTCAGTCAACACCACCTACTTCTCTGCCTTCATTCGACACTTTTACACAAATCTGCATTTTTGTCTAATGTGTTTTGTGAAGCTGATATCTCATTTATAACAAGTGTTTTTGTATTTATATTTTAATTTTTCTTCAAAGCAATTAAAACTGTTGCTTAAAAATGGACGTACTTTCAAAAACTTATGTTTCTTGTTATGCGATTTGAGAAAATAGTATCTCCTTTATAACAAGTTTTATATTTTACCTCATCTGATGCGATTAAATAATAATTACAATGTTATTTATAATGTGTTTTTTTTTGTTCTTACCTTTACACATTCCTTTAAAGTCTCTATAATTGCAGTGCAAATTCTGGCACAGTAGTAAATATCGACTGTTTCGACACACAAATCAGATACTGCAAACGAATGTACGTATCACCAGTAGCTAAATTAATATCTCAATGTTATCAGTAGTCTTACTTGCACTGTTATGGCATCACAATAATTTGTATCATCTTTTCGTATTTTGTCAATTGCACACAGTTGTTCAAAATCACTTACTCATACGCGTGAAATTTTGGCCAGTGTTGTCAAATGTTATTTCCCCATAACAGTTTCTTCCAGTACTCCATCCAGTTCTTATACAACATTTTCGCCCAAAAATTTTTCTTTTCTTCTTCTTTGTTGTGCCACTGTGTATCAACACAAAAGCCGCTACTGCAGCGGCTACCCGCACGTGTGGTAACATTGTAACCTTCAGATGAACTAGTTAAGTTTGCCAAAGGCTGCCTCACGATGATTCGCTACATGCCTGAGGCAGCCTCGCGAGGCTGCCCGTCCAGTTTGGATGTGGCTAAATCACAAGTCTTCACATGGTCAAATTCAGACAGAACACCACACAAATGCAGCAACACCACTCTCCACCAACCGCACACACCTGCATACTACCATCAATTAAGGAATGGCTAAATTCACAGCAGACAGCCAACTGTCGATTTGCATTTGTAAACTTAACTACAGCATTGTAGGACGAATATAACATGGTGATACACATAAACAACGGCTCTGAATGCCACATGTATGTATTTTTTAATACTATTTTCACGGGATATATTACAACTCGCTCGTAAATTTCAATATACAGTTTTTATACCTCTCGGACATTCTCTCTAAAAAAGCAGTGATTCTTAATATTTACTGTTTTGCGTTTATAGCAACCAATTCATTTTCGGCTATCTGTACTGCAAGTTTTGAAAGGGGGAAGAGCCCAAGATGAATTGGGGTATTTTGTAAAATTTTGGGTATCACTCATCCAAGATAGACAAAATTAGATATGTTGAATAATAAGCTTTTGCCACTTGCTCACTATTCAGATGTGATTTGAAAATTTTGAATGGACTTTCTCAAAGTGTATATATATGAAACGTAGGGTATTTATAAATTCAACTTGATAAGAATGATTCATTAGAGAGTTTATATTTAACATTTATTTAACATTAAAAATTAAATTTTGAATATATTAATTTGTTTAAAGAAAACTGTGTTAGATGTGAAATGTTTTGTTTTATATATTCACATACTTTGTTTTTTTCAAAACTGCTTTAATTTGCCTATAAGTGTGTTATGATTTTTCAGTCTAAATAAACAGTTCTTTATTTATTCACTCATGAAAGGTAAGGCTTGGTAGTGCCCTAGGTGTATTCCCGTATCAGAAAAAGGAAATGTCACTGATAAGATTTGAGCTCGCTTGTGCGAGTGTTGAAGGACGTTAAGAAATAATAGTGAGAACTTGACAGCACTCTGCAGTAGCGAGATTTTTTTCCTCGTAATCAAAAGTGTAAGAGATAGTTACATGATTCTTATTGATCTAAAAAGATATAACTTAAGTTTTTCAGTCCCTCCAAATAGAAAAATTTAATAAAACCCTAAAATATCTAGAATGAAATGGGTTTTCTAAAAATAACAGTTAAATATATTTTATTAAAATTTCCATCAGAAAAACATTTATATCATGCTGAAATTTAAATTGAACAAATTTTATTTACCATCATATTTTATATATAATGTAATTATGATTTTAAAATTTTCAGAATTATTTTTTTATATCATCTTGGTAAAATCACTGTAGTCATATTATCTAAATCAAACAACTATTTGGTAATAAACGAAATTACTGTAGTGCCTTGCAGTATTTCAGCCATACATTCTTCCTCTCGCTCGTGGACTCAGCCTTCTTACTGTCACTTATATCCGTTTGAATCTTTTTCTTTTACGCATTTGGCAGGTGACCTCATTGGCCGGTCTGTGTTTTGCCTGATGCACAACCTAACCAACATCCTGTTTTTCTCCAGAGCGGATGTTATTTCCTTCAAGAATTTTATCCCATTACCTTTCCAGAAATGGAGACACACGAGGCCTGCTTTGTGACTGATTGCCCTCGACAATGTTCTGGCCAATGCCTGAAATTCTGAGTATGCTATACCCCCACACTCGGACTTTCAAGGCATCATGAAAAGACATACCTTGTGCTGGAGCAGTCTCCATAGGAAGCAGGCAGCCTATCGTATAGCAAGCTTGTTATGATTTTAACTTTGCTTATATAATTTTTTCTCCAAATCTCGTGTGCAGAACGTACTTAAGTAACTGTAATTTTTGTGCGAGTTTTCATAATTTCTATAGTAATGATAAATTTCTTTCTTATTATCGGCCCTGTTTTTACTATCTTGGCTTAGTGTCCCATCTGGAAGCTACAATTTGGTGGCAGCTAGTGGATGGGACTTAGCCTTCTCCTCCTTTCTGTACACTGAATGACTTTACATAGCATGACAGCAAAGTTTGAAGTGCTCGTCTATTTAAGCTCAGTAGCAGCATGGCAGTTTCTGGAATGCCCTGAAGTCGTACATATAATGCAAATTATTCCAAGCAACATCATCATTAGTTGAGATATGGGAGATGTGAACATGTCTACTGTAGAACGTCATACAGATTTGATGTTGAATTTGTACGCGATACTTCTGAAAACCGTAAGTCATCAAAAATATATTGTGGTGTAGAGTTGGGCAATGTCAACCTGTTCACTTAGGTGAAGTTGGCTTATGCTAACACATATCTTGACTCAGCACCCGTGATGTGCTGCATACTTCAAAAACAATAAAGTGTAAATGTTTCTGTGGAAATAAGAGCGTGTGCCATGTTTAATCATCTCTTTAAAGTGAAAGGAAAAATACGACTTTTACTTAAATTGAAGTCCGCATAATTTCTGCAACTAAAAAGCTTATGGTAGACTGAGAAGAGTATATCTATAATTTACAGTAATTTGTAAGTTCTTTAGGAAAAATACCACTAATTTTTTATACGTCAGGGTGACCCATTAAAATATAAATTGAAAAATCTTATTACTGCAGGTGTAGAAATTGCAAACGAAGGAAAATCTAAGTGGATATTTCCAACTCCAGCGTATAAATTGTGTGAATATGAATCATAGAGCGAAAGAGCCCTCTTTTGGGTTTGAGATAAGAATTATGCAGTGGTTCATTGAAGTTGGGCATGTTTATCAAGAGTTTGAGGTCGCTTGTTTAAGTAAACCAGAAACCATGAGAGTAGTGTTACCACAGTGAGCGCAAGAATTGCTATTAGCCCAGCCTGGACCATCGAGCAGTCCGACAACCAGTTTCTACACAAAATGAACAGCTTGTATTAAAAGTAATCACTATGACATCCCTATGAAATTGACTGCTAATAGCAAAACTTGAATTCCATTCACTTTGTTGCAGGAATAATTTTACAGAACAGCATTGTCTCTTTTCGATAATGTTTAAACCAAATGTAGCAAACTTATGTATAAAACCTAACACATCTGCTGAAGTGAACTTAGAAAATGTAGTAGTGGAAAATCCACTTGTGAAACATAATGCAAAAATGAACACACAAGCTGTAGAAACTAAACACTTATCCTTTATCTCTCTTGTAGAGGAGTGGTAAGGAGAAAAATGTTCTGCCCCAGTACACAAATTTTTAGATAATTAGCTAGTCTAGGTAACTGGATGTACGCAGACAAAGTGCGAGTATGTCGTGAAGTTAAAGGGGCTGGCAACCAGGTTTGCTGCTCCATGTCCACATCTTAAGGAAAACAGTACTTTTAAAATTATCAAGGATAAGTTGACAATGTTTTAAATAAAGTAAACGTCAGCAGTTTCATAATTCCAGGTTGCATGGAGTAAAACAAAGGCATAGCAAAACAGTACAAGAATTTGTAGATAGGTGTTGCAAACTTTGCAAAAAGATGATACAGCAGGTCGAGGATCCCATCAGGCAAGAAGTACTAAATTAGGAAGCGGAGAGCAGATTCTAGGTGCATTCTTAGCTGGTTTGAAGTAGCATAGGCCAACAACTTGGATATATATTGACACAAAATATGGAAAAGACAAGCAATTGCTATAGCCTTAGAAATAAAAATACACCATGGAAGGAACTTTATAATTCCCAGACAAGTTTCAGGGTTTGTCATATGTTTGTTTCTAATTCAGGCATAGACAATGGTACTGAACCTAGACCAGTAGGTTTGACTGAGAATAGATAACATGTGCTTAGTTTTCGTTGCTCAAATCGCAGAGGTAACTCCAGTTTTTGTGTTAATAATTACTCCAGAGGAACAAAGTGTTAGTTCATCAGAATAGGCAAGTGGGAAACAGTATAATCTGCTATATACGAGGCAGAACATGTCGCATAATGCAAAATTGTTGTGTGTCTGGAACCTCGTATATAGAGCCCAAATTGGTTCTCGAACACAGGGTCTGTGTCCAATCGCCCAGATGGAAATCTCTGTGGTGCTGCCCCAGGTTTCACGTAGTAGTAATAAATGTTGTAGATTACAAGAATTATTCATTTTAATAGATACTGGCTCTGATATATCTCTTGTTAGAAAAGGAATCTGCCAGCAGGACATAAAATCTATTATGGAATGAATCTCTACGTATGAGGTATTCAATGTCAACTATGCAGCAAAGTACAATTAAAAAGCAACTGTAAGAGACACTGTTTATTTGCACAGCTTTGAAACCGGTACATGACTGACTGCTACTAACACTCAAAGGCACACAAAACAAAAGAATATCACATCACAGTATAGTAGTGCCAACTTCTGAAGTAGATCTATATAGTACCTACTGTAAGTTAACCTAGAATTTACATTTAACAGTGTCTCTTCAAAAATACCCTTTTGCTGTGCTATTAGCATTAATTTCCTCACAGAGTTCGGTCGAAAGGTTGATCTAGTAAATATATTACTTCATCTGAATAACCGCTCTGACCTTTCCAGCGTTATTTAGCGAAGCTGAAGAACTTGTTTGTCTGGTCGAGCTTCCACCTAATACAATCTTACAGCCAGAATATGAAGTAGTGACTAATATATCATGACATGTGCCGAATGGGGATGCCCATTCAGTCTAGTTTTTATGGGACCAGTTAAGCATAACGGGGTCCGTGTTTCAAAATCAGTTGGTCACTTAATTTCTGCCTATAGGAACCTTGCCAGAATAGGCGAGGAAAGTAATAGGAACCTCGCTCGAACGGGCGAGGATATTAAGAGAAGCCTTATTAAACCAGGCAAGGAAAGTAATAAGAACCTTATGGAAGGTGAAGAATATTAGAGAAGCAAGTTAATGGCACCAAATTTAGAGTCAAGAACAGACCTGCCTAACAATAAGCTGTCCCATGAGAACGTGCAGAAAGTGAGAATTTGTCACTAGCCAGAACATGTGACTAGATGTACCTTGCCAGGGAAAGCGTAAATAACTTCTTTGATATGGGCAGAAGAGGGATATATCAGTCTGGTGATTGTCCGAGCTATGTTGAAGAAAATGCTGTTAAAATGAGGTGTGTAGAGTCTATTGCGTGCAGATACAATAATTCGGCATATAATCTAGGGAGACACGTTGAAAAGGCTGTATGCAGGGTCTGCCTAAAACCTAGTGTGTCTAATTATCAGGCAGTAGTTAAATTTGTAAACATAACTGACGAGACACTCACTCTTGCAAATAATACAATCGTAGGGACTGCTATGCCTTTAATAACAATCTCTGGGGTTTTATGTGCTGCTGAGAAAATACCCTGAGAATATTTGAACTCTAGTAGTTATACAGGAACAGAGATTAAGCCACAAAGTAATAAAATTCTAACAGATTTTTCTGCCAAATGTGTTAGTTTAATAATATTATATAACCAATTTATGAAAAATCTATTAAAAGACCATTTTCTTGGTCATAACCAAATATTCCAGAAAAAAAACCTATTATTGTCTGTTCATGGTATAGTGAGCACTTTTAAGGCCCTAGTTACTTTTTACTTTGTCATCTTTTATATTTTAACCATCTTTTTTAATAAATATTGCCACGTAAATAATAAACACAGTGTTTATATACCACTACACTTGGAAGTAATTATCTAAGGCTACTGTAAAATATATTTATTGACTATTATTCCAAATGAGATGGCTTTCAAAAGTGCTCACGTTACCGTAAATAGCCTATGTCTTAATAATACCAAAATATGGTGAGGGAATTAAAAATATAATAATTTATTAAAAGAATTTATTTGGATGGATGATGTAAAAAATTAATTGATAGATTTTTGGTTATTCAATGAAGAAAATGCTGGAAATAAAAATTATTTAATGAAAAAATGAGTATTATGAAAATGTTAAAAATATATTTATTAAAAGCAATTCCATATCTTAGAGTTTAATATGTTGTTCCTTATTCTTTTTAGAATTCTGAACATAATGCAAAGAAATAATAATGTGGGTGTTGAATAATTTAAATTTACCAGAAATGCATTATATGGTTATAAATATACTGGTCCATTTACTAAATTAAATGAAATATTTCGAAAGAGGTGGTTTTACAAAAACAAGCCAAACAAATAGTGTTACATTAAGATACTTATATTGGTGAAAATTTTCTTCCAACATTTTAGTGCTGATGGTTTTACGAAAAAAAAATTAGTTTCTGATATAAAATCATTACTTAAAAAAAAATTGTGTTTGTTAAATATACATAATTGTTTATGAAAATAGAAATTGAAAACATAACTTTCATATACTATATATAATAAAGAAAATTATAAAACTTATTAAAACAATTTTTATAGAAAACTAGAAAAAGTGCTTTGTAATGAATGTGGCAAATATGTTGTCTTAATTATATTTTGGAAAAAAAAAAAAAAAAAAAATTGAATTACACTTTAAATTAAAAACACAAAATTTAACTGAAAGATTTAAAAATTGCAAAGAAATTAAAATTATCTATTCATTTTCTCCTCAACTTTAAACAAGAGGTAATCATTCTCATTTATGCAAACTATGTACAAATATAAAAGTGGAAATCATTATAAAAAGAATAAATTAAAACAAAAATTTGAATAATGCACATTTGAAATTGAATGAATTTTTTAAAATTGATATTGAAACACAAAAATCTTATGCCTTCTCAAATTTATTAAAATAGTTTTTTCCTGTATAAATGGAGCAAAATTAAAATTTGAGTGGTGTATATAAGATGCTCCTGAGATAAAATGTGCCAAATATGAGTCAAATGATAATTATGAATTTGAAATCATTCGCCAAATCTTTAAAATTAAAAAGAGATTCTAGATTAAGCAAAGATGGTTAAAAAAAATAATTTTTATTCATAATCAAAATTTATTACAACGTAAGGTAAAATATGTTAAATTACATACCCTACTGTAGCAATACTTGCTTGAAATTTTGTTATGAAACTGTTTATTGGTCCTTAAGATACAGCATATAACCTCCATTGTTCATGTGACAAATTTCATAAATGGCGGACACAAAGTTCATTTATTTGCACATTCGATGATTGTCATAGATACAATATACAAAGATAAATTTGAATCTGTAACATAGTTTCATAGATATAGTACACTATGCTAAAATGTTTGTATAGGCACAATTGGGAAAATAAAAGACCTACACACTTAAAACATATAAATTAATATGGCCTAACACAGTACAACTTCTTCGTCAAATTTGAAAGAGAGAGTGAAGAGGTTTCGGCGGCCCTTAACATCGAGGTCTTGAGAGCCGATGAGGGTGAGGCGAGGTGAGTATGGAGCATTGCCAGAATGCAATTACTCCCCTTTCTGTGTGGATGGAGGTCTCGGAAAGCCCATGAATAGGAAGATGTACCTTTCTGCGAACTAGACCCAAGCGCTGAACACAGCCTTCTGTTATGAAGCTCGACTGGCTAGCAGAGTTCAGAAGTGCTCGCACTGTGTGGGAAGAACCAATGCTATCTTCCACTTCTACCATAGCTGTGGACAATAGCACAATTTGAAGATCATGTCTTGCACAAGTTTGGGCAGCAACAAGGATAAAAGATGGGGAATGTTTTACAGAATCAGAAGTTACTGGATTATCCTCCTTGGGAGGACCTCCATTTGCAAGGTTGCCAGGTACTGTCTCACTGAAATGAAGTAAAGTATAACGTGTAGCCTGGCATGATGAGCAGCTGACTTTTGATTGACATTGTTTTTCCTGATGAGAAGCTGCCAGGCAGAGCCTCAGACTCCTGACAACATGATAGCGCTCTATTGCGGGGTAGTCCGGTAAGGACATGGATTCTGAAGCTCGACGATGTGCCTCCAAGAATGATAAAAACTGACTGAATGTAGGCAACTTATTTGCATCACCACTAATGTGCAATTCCCACTGTTGTCGTTAATGATTGTACAACTTCCTTTCCAAAAGATACAATAACAATTGGTCCCAAGCACCAATATTTAAATAGAGGGTCACTGCTTAAATTCCTGAAGTTCTACGATCATGACGACATCACTGCATGCTAGTTCAGGGACTTGCGTGTAGAGGCGATACTGCTTTACGTATGTCGGTCGACATGTATAGGTTTAATGACAGTAATAGGAGTTTAACGTTAATGATATTTCTTAATGTTATATTGTGTCCTAACAAACAAATTTAATACATCTTAAATAAAAACTCGGCCACCAAGGCCTTTGATCTGTAATGGGTGTGGGCATATAAAATGAGTTGATGTGGTAAAAAAAAAAAAGGCATGTTTAACGATAGACCTCCACTGGAAAAATATGGTTATTTCAACACCCTTGCTGTGGGAACAAGCACGGGAGATCGTATAGAGTGTTGAAACACATCTTAGTGAACCAGAAAATGTTGAATAAATTGATGTGTGTCATTGAAGCAAAAAGCTTGTAATCATGCAATATTATTCATTATCGGAATACGTGGTTCATTTTATTTTGTTTAACGGGGCTTCGTAATATTTTATCGGTATTTGAAATGAAAGCCAAGGGAGTTAGTTATCATGGTAGTTTGTTTATCGGGCATCCGGTTGCCGTTTCAAGAAATCTTAGTTTTTGTTACGCGTCAGCATTAGTAATAGAAGCTTTCCGAACTGCGTCAACAGTTTGTGTTCTAGAAGGTTTGGATTATCTTTTACCTACGACGCAGTTCGGATAGCATGGGAAGAGCGTGCTTCACACACGCTATGCCCATATTTGATTACATTTGATACTCTGAGGAGAGGGGGTGGATAGTCACGCTCCGACAAATACTTATGTGCCTATCACCGTTTAGCAGTAGACTCTCAGTGCTCGAGCAGTAGGCAACCGATGAGCAGTCGATAACCAGGACTCGCCGAGGCCGCGTTGGGCATGGTGCATAACCCCCACACCGGCAAACTGGAACTTGCTCGTTTGTTTCTCCGCCGGTGTGGGAGGTCGCTGCCTTTGTATTTTCTTACGATGCAAGTTTGCAAGACGTAAATGAATAATTAAATGACTGAGGCGCTGCTCTCTGTTGGTTTGCCTGTAAACCGGTTCGTACTCTGCATACCTGACGATTGTATGTGAACGGTTTCATGGTAATGATAAATAAGAGTACAGAGTAATAAACAAACATTGGACTTTATTTATATTTGTTGGCGTCTTTAAAGTTTAATGTTACTACCAACTGGGCTAATCGAGTTGTAATTTCCATTTGTCATACTTTGACACGGAATATTACTAACATGGCGGCCCTAACGCGAGGCAGCATCATTACAATTTGTAACATGAGTTTCAGAATCATCAAACAAATTTTGGCAGAGGGTAAAGTAAACAGCAAAACCAGGTTAGAAAATAACACGAGAAATTAACTGAAGTAGACAATTCTACATGTGGGGCTGTGCAGAAAAATAATGCATTTGTTTTAATTTTCGAGAAAAACTTAATACTCTTGTTCCAAAGTTTTACTGCGTATGTTAATATTTGTCTATTATGTGGGAAGGAAAAAATTTTATGAGTGGTGCTAACCTGTTTTCTCTTGTTCAAATCTTTTTTTGCTTCATGGTTTTACTATTTTAATGGGCTGTAACAAATCACCCTCACCTTTGCAGGTACCTATACATTTTTATGCTCATCTGGAAGACGTTTATATACAGATTTGCGACACAAACAGAGAATTAAGACATTTTTTTACTTTGCTTGTTCAGTTGTCTGTTACCACAATAAATATAGAAAAACCTGTGTTAGATATGCTGGCTCTGATTGAAACAGTTAACATATTTCAAAAATAGGTAGGTGTATGTGATGAACACCTAGGTTGCACTTTTGCTCGTGTAATACGGACACAAGCGCCAAGAATCTGTTTTCCACCTCTCCTGCCTTGCCGAGGTAGGGAAAAGCAGCCGCTGTACAAAATTAAAATCTAGACAGGTCTTTCGTTTCTTGTCCAACTATAATTGAATTTATTATAGTTTGGTCACATAAGGTGCAAAAAACATTGAAGATAAGTTTTATAGTATGTATTTGTTTGCTGTTTTATCCCTGTCTAAGTTGTGTATTTTCAGATAGCGAATGAAAAAGCTGGGCACGGCCGCCACAGCGGCACCATGATGTGGCCAGGGAGTGACTACGAATACCAGGACACGAGGCCTACATTTCAGATGAACTTCTCTGTATCAGTGCCATGGGAGAAGCGTGTCGACACTGTGATAGAGTGGTTTCTGGACCCAGTTACACCTGCCAACCTAGTCATGATGTACATAGAAGAGCCAGATGCCAGTGCCCACATATTTGGCCCAGAGTCAAGTCAAGTTCTCAAGCAGGTACGTGGAATATCAGAAAGTCCTCTCATAAAAGTCAGCAGACAGATTATGTATCATCGTGAAGTTTCATGTAGTGCTATCACTATAGTACTTAATTGTGTTCAGTTAGTAACATAATGCGTAGTGAATATAAATTATCATTAAATGTAGTACTCTTATCTTGTGTTGGTTTTATCAAGATGTGTTCATAACAGTTAATACTTAGTTTGTCATATTGAATATTTATGTATAATCATCTAGCTGAAGTTTGTTATGTCGTCTCACCTAAGCTATAAATTCAGCTTGGTTTATTAAACACACATGGAACACAAACTAACGCACAAATGTGTTAATTGAATTCTACAAGTTTTTGGATGCTAATGATGAACAAATTAAAAAAGGGCAATGCTAGATAATTGTTTTTACCAATGTTTTGAGCAAATATTTTGCCATGATGCAGTCTTTTTGCATATCATATTACACTGCAATGAATGATTAATTATTATAGCTTAAGAAATAGCTCCACAGAGAAAGATGGGGCTCTTTGACACAATATTAGCAGAAATTATCTAAAATGGTCCTATCTTGGTTTGCTATCCTAGCTTGTGGACTTCAGCTAACATTTAATTTATAAACCTCATTCTCTTAAGTGATTGAATCATTTTTGTTGTATGTATAGTCAAATAATCCTTTGATGGTGCAGATTATTACTACAGATTTTCAGGTTGATATGTGTTGCGTGAACCTAAGATAACCAACTTACTTTTTTTGTGTGTTGTGAATTGTTTTAACAACACATTAAATGTGTAACTTGTTCAGCAATGATACATGGAGCCTTAATGATATTGAGTGTTCGGCCCAAAGGCTGGTTTGGAATCCCTGGGTATACTAGGCAGAGTGATTTTATTGTAGTTTTCCATTACCTTCTGGAGTTTACTGATAAATAGCATTTCATGATAAAGTTATATAAACATTGTTTTTCTTACAGTGTTGATTTATTTATACAAAATGTTACCAAATAATCAGTTGCATTATAAATGGTTCTTACATTTATCATTCACGCTGGTGGATGTTTATGGTTTTGTAGGTAGCGTGAACTGTGGTACAAACGAATTTTGCTGTACTTGAAAAATTCTCACCTAGTTAGAACTGAAAACAATTAGTATATTTAGCTTACCATTCAGGTAGCTTGACCATCTAGGAAATGGGCAGACACTGGAACCTCATAAATAACAATATTGCACAAGAAAAAAATATATAATTTAGTTATTGTGTATGCCAGTTATGGGTTATTGCATACACATCATGCACAAGTGTTGCATGATTAACATGTACTTCAAGTAAATTATCCTCTTTCCATATTGCTCTATCTCTGAATAGTATAAAACAAAGTCGCTTATCCGCGTCTGTCTGTGTATTTGCTTATTACTTCTAAACTACTTGATAGATTTTGATGCGGTTTTCAACATCATTTAGAGAATTTTTCGAGGAAGGTTTTGGTGTATAATACATTTATATTTAATGTAAGGATAGTAGAGAAATGTCGAACCATTTGTAATCAAGTCGTAAAAAACCGCTTTTAGAGCACTTGCATGTCTTGCGCTGACTAAACATAAGAGATACATCAAATTAACGTACTACAGAACTGTAGCTCTCAAAAAGATCTACAGAAAAGTCCCCAATAGCATATGTTTATCTTTTAGAGATGACCCACAGTAACCTTTTTTGTCTTTCAAAGTATCACTTAAAAACTAAATTGTTGCCGGGCTGGTTCACTATTTTCCTATATACTTATACCATGGGGCCACGGTGGTTAGACTATTCGCCTCCCACAAAGGTGAACCGGGTTTGATTCCCGGTGAGGTTGCCCCCGGATTTGTGTGTGTAGGAATCGTACCAGATGATATCGCTGGTCAGCAGGTTTTCTTGGGGATCTCCCATTTCCCCCACCCTTGCGTACTGGTACTGCTTCATACTCACCTTGCTTCACCGTCATCGGCTCTCAAGACCTCAATGTTAAGAGCCACCCAAATCTCTTCAGTCACATATCACTCACTCTTATCATACCATATGTTTGCCATCTCTCCTTTGTCAACATTATACCGGTGATGTGGATGACTCCTCAGGCTACAGCCTTTTATCCCTATGTGTTTCTTTCCCAGCTCCTTAGTGTTCCACACCTTCCTTGTGCTATCACTGTGTTTCCCTCCTCGTCCAGAAACAACAGTGACCTTTCGGGTCCTCAGTTGCGCATCTTGCTGGGATAAGCTGTGATAACCTCTGTGCAGTTGCCTATTTGCAGTTCCAGGTGTAGTACCACAACTTGACAGCTACCAGAAATAAACCCTGTTTTTTAAAGGGTTATTGCCAGACTCTAACTTTCCACTCTGCTCAATGAATTTTAAAAATTTTATTTTTGAATAGTTTTTCTCCCACAAAAATTGAAGAAATCCAAACAAATAAGTCAGCTCACAGAGATATATTTTAATAGTACAGTGAGAACTGTTTCAAGCCAAGATATTTCATCAAATTTTGAACATTTCTTAGCCAAGAAGAGATATTAGACTTCTAGTAGGAGGTACTGAATGCTTTCCTAATTCCTTGACTGCATAGTGCCTGACATTTGTTTTCACCTGTATCATGGAGACAGGTGACGATGCATTCAGTCTTGGAAGCTTACAGATGTTGGATTTTCTCCTGAGGAAGATCCTGCTGCAGCTGGCGTAACCAACCCTCCAAATCAGCTGTAGTTGCCATCTAATCTAGTTCCAAATTTTCTCGATGGGCAAGAGGTCTGGCATCCTTGCTGGCCAAGGAAGTATGTTATCATGAAAGCAGGCCACAGATGCCTATGCTCCGTGAGGCCAGGCATTATCGTGCTGGAAAATGGGGTTATCAAGCTGTACCAGGAAGGGGAGACAAACATGGTTGCAGAATTTCCTAGATGTATCACCACGACATCAGGGTTCCTTCAGCATCACCAGTGGGGGTCAAGGAATCGTAGGAAATGGCACCCCATATCATGACACTTCTTGTTGGAGCGGTGTATTGCTCTAAAATGAAGTGTGGATCACTGCACTGGCCAGGACGTCTCCAGACGCGAATTCTGCGGTCGTCTGTATCCATGCAGAACCGTGATTCATCACTGAACACCACTTGTCAGTCCACAAGCTGCCGTGCTGCCCATTCTCGGTAGAAGGTCACACTTCTCATCGATGCTCAGGTCATAATGGTAGGTGTCATAAGGTATGCCACAATGACAGATCTTGCTCTACTAGTTGCCTGGATAGTGTACAGCTACCCTTACGGAATTCTTGCAATCTGTCGCACAATGAAACGATCCTCCCTCCTGGTGGTTCGCTGGGGTTGGCCCCGAGTCTTCTTGATGGGTGTGTATACCCTCATGTTCCCACTGCTTCCAACACTGACTCAGTGTAGGCAAAGTTGTTCAAGTGGCGAACAATGTGCAGAAACGTCCAACCTGCCTCTCGGAGGCCGACAATGTGCCCTTCTCAAACTCTTCCAGCTGGACAAAGGCTTGTTGCATTCGCTGTCGGGGCATGTTGTGTGTTCACTGAACTTGACTCTGTGACTCTCGCTACTCACACTGCCAAGTCCTTATTCTGTGTCTTGCAGCTATGAAGGATGGAGGGACATGTATGCCCCCTAGTAGCACATCTATGCAAGTAAACTTCATTAAATGCAAATGAGACACATGTTAGGCCATGATGATACTGCGTGGCAACCTTTGTTGTATTTGTGTGATTCGTTCAAATTTTTTTTACGAATGAGTGTATGTGTATACACTTGGTAAGTTGGTGATAACACTGAGTGCCTTACAAAATATAATCTTCAGAGGAGCTGTTTCGAGAACTGCCTAGTAAGAATAAGCAGCATTGATACTCTAAAATAAATATGTGCTTTCTGTTACAAATGTTTTGGTGGGGTGGATGGTTGAGAAAGGTTCCAGAGTAATTGAATATGTTTTGTTATTGGTAATGAATTAATTTGCCTAATGCCTGGTATATCAGGGCTGCATACATACGGAATTAACGTACACTTAAGCATTAGGTGTAACCATGTGGGAAGATGACAGTTGTGGTGTGTGGTGCCACAGATTAAGAAGCTGGACATGCTGACAAGCTACCTGCATGAGCAGCTGAGTGCCACTGGGCTGTTGGATGTGCTGAACGTGTTCCAAGTGAGTGACCATGGCATGGAGACTGTAACGCTGGACCGGATAATTAACCTCACCAGCTACGTGAACAAGTCTACCTATGTGCTGAATGGTGGTTCACCTGTGCTTGGGCTCATTCCCATTGCAGGTATTGCTGTTCATAGTTAACTGAGCTTTTTTGGAAGCCCTGCTTAAGACATACTTTTCCTCTAGTTTTGTGTCTTTCCACTAAATGTACAATTTACATTGCCGTAGGTTGGGTCATGTTGTTTATGGCCATCCAAGTGAAACTATGGAATTTTTTAGCAATGTAAATGTGCTGCTGTGTAATATCCAAATACAGGTTCTTGTGTGTATAAAGTAAGAAATTATAACTTCAGTGGGCATACATTTAAACATTACCCTTGTAGTATAATGAGATGTGTTAACAACTAGCATTTCCATTAATTCATGGGGTAGTGGTGGTGTAGTGGTTAGACTACTCGCCTCCCATCTAGACGAACAGGGTTTGATTCCCGGCAAGTCTTTTCTCAGGTTTTTGCACGTGGGAATCGTGCTGGATGCCCCCCCCCCCTCCACATGGTATTCTGTCAATGCTGCACCCTCATCAGCTCTCAAGGCCTCGGCTTTTAAGAGCCACCAAAATCTCTCCACTCCACTTTATTAATCCACTGCCAACTTAGCTATTTCTTACAATTGTATAGACCTAATTTTGAAAGTGCTCTTTTACCATGAACAGCCTTTAACTACATTTAGTCTTGCGAATTGCTATCACTTGCTATTTACAGCTGATATTTACATAATGTTCATTACCTCACAGAAATTAATATAATCAAACACTTAAAAATTTTAAACAGTTTTCTAAAACCTCTGAATTACTATTAAAAGTATATATTTGAAATCTTTACTGGCATGTGGAATTTAAAACAAGAAAAATAGACTAGGTCAAAGTGGGAAAATAGTTTACTGAATTTCTTAGGCCAGCACTTTGTGCTGAATGCTTACAGCTTATACACTTGGCTGAAGGACAGAGTTAGACAAAGGAAAAGAGTAAGAAACCAGCAGTCAGTATGGACAAGAGGCATAGGGAGAAGTCAAGATGGCGCGATGGGTCGTGGGAAAGGAAGTGGTGGTTGTGAATGATATGGTCTGATGAAATAAGGAAGAGGATGGAAAGCATTGATGTATCCCTCTTGTTTTCACTAAGTGGTCATGTCCAGTTGTATATTTGTTAAAGTTGTGTACATGCATTGGCTATTTGGTAGTGTTCATATTTTTTTACATTTCTCAGATCTATTTATAATACTTGTAATTTTAACCAGCAATTTAAAAGTCATCATAAAATGATGGGTGAATTTAAAATCAAATTTTAGACTTCAGTTTTATTTTGCATCCAACATTTTATATCTTTATGGATGGTTGCATACCTAAGCTATATATATATATATATATATATGATGTGGATGTTACATGATTATTCTTCTAATTGTTAATGAACTCTGGTGATGGCTAAATTCTCAGTACATAATATGGTAACCAGATGTGTTTCCAAGTTGAATGCTCTCTTGTGTAGTGCTGTCTTACATGTTTCACAGATATTCTCAACACTTGTGTTTTTGGCTATATTTAATTTATTGTTGAGGTTAAACTGAGCATTTCGCTATATTGTAATGGAAGGAGAGAAACTGTGCCCTGTGTTCTTTGTTTGCCTTAGTGTAGGCCTAGATACAAGTTGTTGTATACCCAATGCCTCATTTTACTTTCACATTTCATTTAGAAATTTAAACTGTCATTTGGGTAATGCATAGTATGTAGTATGATTATGGTGATAGTACTTGTATGGCATTGTTCCATAAAGTATTTCTTGTGCCAGGTCCATGATCGTAATGGCTATATAAGGTATCCAGTGCCATGGTGTACATTCTTTGAACAATTGATGCCTTATCTATGGTGGAGTTGCTATTGTTGGCCAGCATCAGTGGCTTCTTCACCTGAGGGCTGAGAAGCATGAGCCCTTTTCACGGGGAGTTCAGATGCCGGGGCTTTCTCGGAGATAGGCTCAGAAATGATTGCCCTCTGGGCTCGAGGAGGAGCTGGTTTGTTCGAGGGATGGGTGTGAGCCCTTGCCGGGATGTACGTATTTACCANGAAATACCAGTTGTGCATACAGTCTGAAGGGCAGGAGGGAATGTATATTGGCCTGGGTGTGATGCGGGTAGCCGCATAGCATGTGGTGACAGTCTTACCTGTGTGCTATTCTCTGGCATCAAAGATGGTGCACAGGAGGTGTATATGGCCTAACAGTTCATACTTGGGTGGCCCCGCAGTTGTAACGAGGCTAGATCGGGTAAACAATGGTGCTAGTGGCATGTCATAATAATAAATGTAAAATAATTAATTAAGGTTTACAATAAATATGGTTCAGAGCAAATGTAATATGTACTGTGTACCGTTTATAATACCTTCCCATGAAATTTGTATATTTCTGCATAAAGTTGTGTTATGGTTTGCTTGATTGTATGATGTGCCCAGGTGCAGAGGACATGATCTACTCTGCTTTGAAAAATGCCTCTCAGCACGAACACTTCATGATATATAAAAAGGAACAGCTACCGTTGCGGTGGCACTTTGCCCTCAACCGCCGCACCCCACCACTGCTTGCTGTGGCAAATGAGGGTTATGCATTTGATGACTTCTTTGCAGCAAGGGACTATTATATCCACCATTACAACATCACTCGTGAGTATGTCTTGGAACCATGAAATTTTCTAGGATAATTTTCTGTATTGAGCGTAGCCACTTGGCTTACAAATGTGCTGTTGTAAAATTTTTCTAAAATTTTGTGGCACAATTTTTCTAGATTTTACCTAATTTCGTATATTTTAATATTTTTTCTAATTAATTGTCAGTATTTTGGGAAAGTTAGGTCAATGTTGATTTATTTCAATTTCAAGGCGATTGTGTTATTTTAGAAATTTTACTTCTGTCAAGTATTCATGTACTTGGAAACAGTACAAAGTTAACTACACTTCCAAACCTTGCTGGAAGCTGGTTGCTTGCTGTAGAGAGCTCAGCTTGGAACGAGAAGTTAGCTGCTACGCTTGCATTCCTGAGGCTTGGGACGACTCCTTTCGCTTTACCTTGTCCACGCTACTTGCGAGAGCTTCAACACATGCAATTCTTACTGCAGAACAGTTGTGTATAGTTGTTGACCGTTTTCAGTACCCCCAGCGTTCTCTAGGAATGATTTGCGAACTAAATGTTGTAACCTTTGTGCCCATGTGCAGCATGCTAATTTGTATCCTTCTGCCACCGCCAACTGTTTTTGCGTGACTTTTTGCACAAACTTGGAAGCTCGATGACGTGTTTGAAACGCGCTCCCTGGTTGAGGGAGATATTTGCAGGAACATAGGTCCCTAGTGATAAGTTAATAGCACGTCATGTAGTAGTGTAGAGTGCAAATATAGTTCCTAGCTTAGAAATGAGTATNTCCCTAGTGATAAGTTAATAGCACGTCATGTAGTAGTGTAGAGTGCAAATATAGTTCCTAGCTTAGAAATGAGTATTTACTTTATTTGTCAAGTTTCAAGATATAAGCAGTTCCATTCACTTCCCTTCGAGATTGGTGAGTACATCAGTCTTTCTCCGGTAGTATGTGCCATGTTTTATTGACTCTGANTCATTCACTTCCCTTCGAGATTGGTGAGTACATCAGTCTTTCTCCGGTAGTATGTGCCATGTTTTATTGACTCTGAAACAGTTAATTAATTTTACAAATTTTATTTGTTCCTGTGTTCTAGAGGGACGAACTTTTACACAGAGTTTCATATGACGTTTACCTCAAGTTTTGAACAAAGTTTTATTTCAAGTATTCAAGTTTTAGTCAAAGTTTTGATTAAACATTTCATCTATTCGACATTCCAGTACTACTTCAGTATCACTCCGCCAATTCGGACTTTTCTTAAGCTTTTGGTCTTCCTCTGCAGATATTTCATATCATCTCATTTCATATCTTTCATACGTCGAATATTTTTAAAATCTCGGTATCATCTGGACCATGTTACCATGTAACAACGTCATAATTTCATAATTACTTATGGATGAACTCTTTTTATTTTTATAAAGTTTGTGGTGTAAAGTATAATTGAAATATCTATTGGTTGTTATGAATTTAGAAATGTGAATCATATGGCAAGTAAGAGCAAAGTCTGCATTTGTATTGCAGAGTAAATTTAGATAGGTACTGCTGAATTTTATCTGCTGAATTAAAAGTTTTATTTCGAAACTGCAATTCTATACTCTTTTCATTTATTATATTTATGTTTACCTCTGGACATCAAGGTAAAATGTATGTGGTGCTTCCAGTTGCATTTCCAATCTAATAGTGTCTGGGATTACGGTAGCAGAATAATGTTTTTACATCAGTGTCCAGAGCATAATGTTTGTTGTTCAAGTAATTATCAATGTTATAATACAGGATGATTCTAAGATCATGGGACAAACATTGAGGGGCGGTAGAGCTCACTAAAACAAACAATTATTGTGTAGGTATATATGGGCGGAAGTGACGCGTTGAGGCGCAAACACAAAAACATAACACATTAACGGAAACATAAAATGTTCATTAGCAGCATACTTAACGAGTGATGTATTGAGTCTTAATTTTTTCCTATGGGGGGGCATTTGAAAGCCGTCATTTACGAGACTCCAGTTGATTCCATTGAAGACCTCGTCGCTCGACTATCCTGTGCAGCTGCACGCGTGCATGAAATATCCGGCGTATTTGAATCTGTTCGCCAATCACTCCACCGACGCTACCAAGCTTGCATTACTGTCGGTGGTAGCAATTTTGAGTAATTGTTATAAACATTGCTGTAAAAAGGCATTTAGCGGTGACGTTGTAAATAAACAATGTGTTGCATTTCATGTGTTATTTTTGTGTTTGTGCCTCAACGCGTCACTCCCGCCCATATATTCCTATACTATAATTGTTTGTTTTAGTGAGCTCTACCACCCCTCATGTTTGTCCCATTATTTTAGAATCACTCTGTATGTACTATGGACACTGTATTTGTTTGTTTATTTACCAGAAATGTTAGTAATTTCTACCACATTGAGCATGGTTGATGGTTATTTATTACTGAAAACAATATGATTAACATTTTCCAAGCTTTAATTACTGTATTTCTGAAAAGTAAACATTTTATGTATAACCATGCAACACACCACAGTACACAAAACATTGTACATTACAAATTAGCAAAGCCAAGTGTTTTGAATTAATGGAATACAAACTGTAATCAGTGAATGTGAACCAAAGTTATTTAAAGAGAATGGTTTGGGCCTGGAAGAGACACCTTGTGCTCTCTCAACTGCAGCAAAATGTGTTGCACAAGACTATTATTTATTTTATATGCTTTACAATCTTTTATTATTTATTGAAACAGAACATAAAGGTTAGTTACAAAATTTCTGAAACATAGGATTGGGACATACCATTTAAAAGTCCCAGTACTCAGCGTGTATTTTTTGCTTGGCACAAAACACGTTTTTTAACAGTACAGTTTAAGTGTTAAATAACAACAATTTGGACAGAGTATGTAGTACATAGATGCACATCATCGGTAAATCATTAAAGTACTATAAATATGTCAATTATTTTATGAAGGCGTTAAAAACTTATTGTTACAGACATTTCAACATATTCATCGCACAATATGTAATGCAAAATAATTCTAGCCAAAAGTTAATATCATTCATGAGTGTAGCCACAGCTAACCACATTCTATGTCTACTTTACATCAGGGTACAAATTATTGAAAATACCTCTTGACTGCAAATATTAATTCTGAATAATTTTCAGTGTATATGAACGTCCTTTATAAGAAGGCCAGATTCCGACAGGTCTGCGAAAGTAGCGCCACTGTTTACATCTGACTACGCATCCTTCCGCCATCAGATGGTCCGTCAAGTCAGGGCTGTATTTTTTATCAACATGTTGTCAGCTAATCCACTTGCCATTGTACTGTAATGCTAAACAAATTTTAAGATATTTTAGACTGGCATCTGTCTAAAAAAATAAGTAGGTTATAAAAGTAAAAATATAAAATGTTGCAAATAATTAAATATTTGCTAACCCTTTTTAATTTGTCCGAGATAGTGAACTTGGGTTAACATTTGCGAGATGGTCTGTTGTATCTATTATCACACTTTGGATGTTATAGCTAATATATTCGAGTTGAAAATATGTGACGTGAAATAATGTTAGAATTGCTTAAAAACTATTCACGTGTGTTCCACTTTCTTCGGAAACAAGGAGATGGGTTTCTATAGAACAATATGGCGTATAATTTACGTAGACGAACAATTACCGGCCAAATATAAATTACTTTTACTCCAAATCGTTGTACACAAAATATATGTTACTTTAAAAATTATGCAGAGCTCCTGGAAAAATATAACTATTGGCATCTGTTTGTAAATTTGCTATAAATCGCGCCGGAACGCAATTCATTTCTGGCTGGTAATACTTTGGAAAAGATCCGACAGATGGTGCGCACAGCACATCACTGCGAAGTTCGAGCCACTGTTTTTGGATAACAGATAGCGTCTTTTTTAAAGTTGATTGTTCTTATATTACGGGCTGGAAATATATTTCAAATTCATGTCGTTTCGTCAAATTATTAGAAACCATATTTCAACAATATTATGCAATATTTCTGTATGCTTTTGGAATTAATGTCAAGGACGTTTTGAAAGCGAGATTCGAGAGGGATGATACGACGTGAAAAAGCTTTCTGAGGTTAACACAACTTCAGAAAACTTTTCCATGTCGTATCATTTTATTGTGCATTTCATTTTGAACACCTATACATTACTACATTATCACGAAGTTTAGTTTTTAACACTAACAACCATTGTTTTGTGACCTCGTAAAATAAAATGTATTAAATAATCTAGTAACTCTTTATTATCACGTATTTTCTGCTTGTCTAATGTGAGTCGGCAGTGCACTCAGAATAGCCAACATAATTTTAACTTTTGTACATTCGTGCATCAGCTGATACAGGATTTTGTAAATGGCACTTTGTTTGTTTCGTATACATCAAGTTGCCACTCACTGACTGTCAGAATCTGGCCTTCTTATATGAGATAGACTATATCACAATTTTGCGGGCACAACTCGAATTTTGCAGATTATTTCCATTTCAATGTTACACAATTTTCTGCACTGCATCGGACACGTGTATTGAAATGAGAGTTCTTCTGATTTTGTGTTCTGATCAGTTACAGTGGACGTGAAAGTACTTTCTTCAATGTCGCATAAGATTTTACATGGTTTGAATGGATCATCATCACCAGTATTTGAGAAGAGCATAGCTGTGTGTGAAATGGCTACCTTTACACATCAAGCTTGTTGTATTGCTACTGCTGGTAGAGGTTTTTCCATTTTTCTTCATACTTGGCTGCTGTAACTACAATGCGACTAACGGGAACATAAAAACAATGTATGTTCTTAGTGTTACATTTTGCAATGTCGTAAAACTGTTGAGTATTTTGGATGGTAGTATTGCCTTGTTGAACTCTCTTCCTTACACTGCGTTTGAAGGTACCTCCATCACCATCATACGGACCCTTGCCATGATAAGACTCCTGATAATTCCATTCAACATTACATCCTAGAACGTTTGATAAGGTACGCAGATATGACGGTACCTTCTGGTTCTTGAAGTGTTGAGCAGCACTATCAGTCCGAAAATAAAGTGCACTTATAGATGAGCATGTTAGTGAGGACAAACAGTATAGTTCAGCAGTACTTTATTGAAAGCCGCAACTTCAGTGGAACCATGACTCTGTGTATCATTGATGACCGCTAGACATATAGTTTTAATATCACTCTTGTCAGTGCACAGGACATAAGACGCTCTGGTACATATATATTGTAGTTGATTTTTCAGCTGAAGCATGGTTCCAATTTACAGCCATAACTTCACTCTAGAATTTTGCTTTGTAGTTCTCTGCAAAATCTGTTGGGGAGAATCAGCTGCCCTGGCTGTAGTGAATCCTTTTGTTGCTGCTGTTCCTTCCACTGTCTGCTTTTGTTATAGAAGTGACTGGTGAATTGATTGAGTTGATACTAGAATGCAGTGGATACTGCATTTATTGCTAGTGTTTTTTCCAACTAGATACCCACCTCCCCACTGCCTGATATGGACTTCATCACAATCATCAATTATTTTTCTTCGCCATTACAGTTGGAATGTCACCACATTCTTTACAGCTTCTCGTCTTGCAGTTTTTATTTTCTATATTGCATACAGTTTCCTTGAGTAGCTCTGGGGTAGTCCTTGGTTTCTCATTTGTTTTCCATGGTGTTGAAAATCAGTAGCTGCATATTTTCACAAAAGGGGCAACAGCACGCACGCTGATCCTTATCAGATACCAGCTTAACATGTTTTGGTTCCATTGCACAAAATTTTGATAAGCCTATTTTTGCATCACATTTCTGTTGAAAAAATGTATACACCTCTTTTAAATTACACATGACAAGCCTCTTTTTCTTGTGCTCCTTTTTCCCGATTTTCATGCACAGTAATAGAATCTTTCTTCCCTGGAAGAAGCCATGAAATATCATTTGAGTTATAAAATCCTTGAACCTTTAATGTAGTGTCTTAAGTAATTACCAAGGGAGAGGGTTTGCTTTGTTTGACTGACTGCAATGGTACATGGAATGATTCAGCAAGTCTTCTCACAATAGTGGTTCTTTTTCTAGAACTGTTATAGGTAAGTTTTCTTTATGCTCTTTTGAGTACTTTCTCAAAAGAATTCACTCTCTTGTCGGCAGCACACACAGCAGTCTGCCTTAAAGTACACGAGTTGAAGAATTATGCTTTTTGTCTTTTTCCGAAACTCTTGCACCCTTTTCCGAGTAGCCTCCCTTTCTGCAGCTTTCTGCGAAGATTTTGGTTTTTTTCAAACTTTCTTCATAATATTACAACATTTTTTCTAATCTTTCTTGGTTTTGATTTGGGACCATCCATGCTCTGTATTCTAGCATTTTCTGTGCAGCTGATTTTGGTGCTTCTTTTACAATTACAAAAAAAAAAAACTAACTTCAGAAAATACACATACACTTGGTTTAATATGAATTAGCTGATTGTATAGGCCATTATTAAAATATTTCGGGCATTAAAGTTGAATTATTTGCAGTGTAACAAACGTTACTGCGTTTCGTGTAACGTTTGTTACTATTTGATGTAACATTTGTTACACAGTTTGTATGTATAATTACAAAAATTGAGAGGGAATAATTACCATCAATTGTTAGTTTACATTATAAGGGCAGACAATATAAAGAGCCTTTTGAATATGTTAAATTGTTTTCAAATAGCATCAAGAAACATACATTTTCTGTAACAAACGTTACATAACNGAGCCTTTTGAATATGTTAAATTGTTTTCAAATAGCATCAAGAAACATACATTTTCTGTAACAAACGTTACATAACCTATACGTTTCTTTAACAGTAAATATCTCTTTTCCAGTTTATCAGTTACTCTAATTTTATGTACATACAAGTATTAGAAAAGTTAGTTTCAACGTTGAAGTAACATTTTGCTTTATAACATCAAATTTTATTAGCACAGTAGCATATTATCAAAGTACTAATATTAACCTTGCCAACTCTGCTGCGTCCATTTGTACTTTGCAAGCTGGGAACAACATGCTGATTCAAAATTGCAAAAACCTGTTTATGATGTAAAGGCATGTTATGGAGAATGTTTTGGTGTGCCAATACAATTATTTCTCTTATTTGTAACATTTTCTCATTTTGTCCCTCTTTTCAAGGAATGACCCATCTCACTGTGTAGATGCATGCACTTTNTATTTGTAACATTTTCTCATTTTGTCCCTCTTTTCAAGGAATGACCCATCTCACTGTGTAGATGCATGCACTTTTCGGTAATTTTTTACTTTAGGGGCTTTTCTGAAAATAAGAAAAAAAACTCCAGAAAGTGGTATATTTCGACNGAGCCTTTTGAATATGTTAAATTGTTTTCAAATAGCATCAAGAAACATACATTTTCTGTAACAAACGTTACATAACGTATACGTTTCTTTAACAGTAAATTTATCTTTTCCAGTTTATCAGTTACTCTAATTTTATGTACATACAAGTATTAGAAAAGGTAGTTTCAACGTTGAAGTAACATTTTGCTTTACAACATCAAATTTTATTAGCACAGTAGCATATTATAGTCCATACCGTATAAGAAAGCCACTTTCTGACAGTCAGTTAGTGGCAACTTAACGTTTACGAAACAAACAAAGCGCCATTTACAAAATCCTGTATCAGCTGATGCACGAACGAACAAAAGTTAAAATTACGTTGGCTATTCTGAGTGCACTGTCGATGCACATCAGAAAAGCAGAAAATGTGCAGATAATAAAGAGTTCCAAGTTTAATTAATACATTTTATTTTACGAGGTCACAAAACAATGGTTGTTAATGTTAAAAACTAAACTTCGTGATAATGTAGTTATTTTTAGGTGCTCAAAATGAAATGTACAATAGAATGATACGACGTGGAAAAGTTTTCTGAAGTTGTGCTAACTTCAGAAAGCTTTTTCACGTCGTATCATCCATCTCAAACCTTGCTTTCAACACGTCCATGATATTAATTCCAAAAGCATACAGAAATATTGCATGATATTGTTGAATTATTTTTATTAATAATTTGACGAAACGACACGAATTTTAAATATATTTCCAGCCCGTAACATAAGAATTATCAACTTTAAAAAATACGCTATCTCTTGACCATAAAGAGAGTTACTCAAAACTTCGCCGTGACGTGCTGCGCGCTATCTATCGGATATTCTGCGAGCTATTACCAGCCAGAAATGAACCTCTTTCCTGCGCGATATATAACGAATTTACAAACATATGCCAATAGTTATATTTTTCCACGAGCTCTGCATAATTTTTAAAGTAACATATATTTCATCTACAACGATTTGGAGTACAAGTCATTTATATTCGGCCGGTAATCGTTCGTCTACGTAAATTATACGCCATATTGTTCTCTAGAAACCCATCTCCTTGTTTCCGTAGAAAGTGAGACACGCGTGAATAGTTTTTAAGCAATTCTAACGTTATTCCACGTCACATATTTCCAACTTGTATATATTAGCTATAACGTCCAAAGTGTAATAATAGATACAAACAGACATTTTAACCCAAATTCACTATCTCGGCCAAATTAAAAAAGAGTTATCAAATATCTAATTATTTGCAACATTTTATATTTTTAACTTTATAACCTACTTATATTTTTTGACAGATGTCAGTCTTAAAATATCTTAAAATTTGTTTAGCATTACAGTACAATGAGAAGTGGATTAGCTGACAGCGTGCTGATAAAAAATGTAGCCCCGACTTGACGGACCAGCTGATGGCGGAAGGATATGTAGTCAGATGTAAACAGTGGCGCTACATTCGTCGAGCTGTCAAAAAGTGGCCTTCTTATATGGTACAGAATATATCAAAGTACTAGTATTAACCTTGCCAACTCTGGCTGCGTCCATCTTGTACTTTGCAAGCTGGGAAGAACATGCTGATTCAAAATTGCTAAAACCTGTTTATGATGTAAAGGTATGTTATGGAGAATGTTTTGATGTGCCAATACAATTATTTCTTTTATTTGTAACATTTTCTCATTTTGTCCCTCTTTTCAAGGAATGACCCATCTCACTGTGTAGATGCATGCACTTTTCTTTCCATTTTTGAAATGTAAACTATATCTGTTGAACTGGATGCTGTACGTAAAATCCATTTTCTCTTTTCATTGCCGTATCTTCTTCGCACTTTTGCTACCCGTCCTTCTCGGTTGCTATCACTCCTCGTTCAGCTGCATGTGTGATCAATAATTTTCCTCACCTCTGTTTATTTCCATGAGAGCAGCTCTGCTTGGCAACAGGACAATAGTTAACCAAGTTCAAGAAGGATAGGGGATGTCCTTATTTATTGTGATACGGTTACACTGTACTTTACAAGGGCTCATTTCATGGAGACATTTAAACTTTTTATAATAAAAAAGGGCCTATTTTTTATTATAAAACATTGTCATTAGAAAATTTAAGTGTGTTTATTATCACACCNTTACACCAATACGAAGAAGAGGACATTTTACTTTTTCCAGATGAGACATTTTCCCAGCTAACAAATTATTACTAGTTAGTCCCGTGAAAATAGAGTTTTACTGTATTTTTATTAATGACAGTCACACTTCATAGCCACAAATAGTTTTTAATACGTGTGTATATATTGGGTTCCTTTGAGAGTATGTATAATTTCCTGGGCTTATCACGTCTCTGGTATTCCCAGCCAACAGGAATTTGACATTTGGCATGCATGGCTACGATAACTCGGAGCTGAACATGCGGCCATTCTTTCTGGCATGGGGACCAGCAGTAAAGCAGGGCCACAGTGTTTCTCCATTCAACACCGTCGACCTCTTCCCGCTGTGGGCACGCCTGCTAAACATCACCTGCCCACCAAACAATGGCTCTTTGGATCACGTCTACGACATCCTGGTCTTCCAAACTCCGTATTCGTCCATGATGGGTGAGTTTCCTGTGAATGGGCAAAGGTGTATCACAAGGAAGAGCTATTCACTGATGTAATCAGTTTGTGATTGTTTCACTTCTTGCCAGGTTTTTAAATTACTCCATGTTTACAGCAGGATCCTGTTATGACATTCCTGCTTATAACAACAATATTTCATGGTCCTGCCATTTCTCCATGATCTCATAAGGATTTTAGAGGCTGTGTGTGGTCCTGAAAATGACTAAAATAACCAAGGTTAGGCGAGTGAATAAGTCTCCATAATGCACGTAATGGTGTTGTGGTCCATGGAATTTAGATCACTGATATTTTTNAGAGTCGAAATATACCACTTTCTGGAGTTTTTTTTCTTATTTTCAGAAAAGCCCCTATAGTAAAATTTTACCCACTTTTCTTTCCATTTTTGAAATGTAAACTATATCTGTTGAACTGGCTGCTGTACGTAAAATCCATTTTCTCTTTTCATTGCCGTATCTTCTTCGCACTTTTGCTACCCGTCCTTCTCGGTTGCTATCACTCCTCGTTCAGCTGCATGTGTGATCAATAATTTTCCTCACCTCTGTTTATTTCCATGAGAGCAGCTCTGCTTGGCAACAGGACAATAGTTAACCAAGTTCAAGAAGGATAGGGGATGTCCTTATTTATTGTGATACGGTTACACTGTACTTTACAAGGGCTCATTTCATGGAGACATTTAAACTTTTTATAATAAAAAAGGGCCTATTTTTTATTATAAAACATTGTCATTAGAAAATTTAAGTGTGTTTATTATCACACCAATACAAAGAAGAGGACATTTTACTTTTTCCAGATGAGACATTTTCCCAGCTAACAAATTATTACTATGTAGTTAGTCCCGTGAAAATAGAATCTTGGTGTATTTTAATTAATGACAGTCACACTTCATAGCCACAAAAAGTTATTAATACGTGTGTATATATTGGGTTTCTTTGAGAGTATGTATAATTTCCTCTGCTTATCACGTCACTGGTATTCCCAGCCAACAGGAATTTGACATTTGGCATGCATGGCTACGATAACTCGGAGCTGAACATGCGGCCATTCTTTCTGGCATGGGGGCCAGCAGTAAAGCAGGGCCACAGTGTTTCTCCATTCAACACCGTCGACCTCTTCCCGCTGTGGGCACGCCTGCTAAACATCACCTGCCCACCAAACAATGGCTCTTTGGATCACGTCTACGACATCCTGGTCTTCCAAACTCCGTATTCGTCCACGATGGGTGAGTTTCCTGTGAATGGGCAAAGGTGTATCCAAGGAAGAGCTATTCACTGATGTAATCAGTTTGTGATTGTTTCACTTCTTGCCAGGTTTTTAAATTACTCCATGTTTACAGCAGGATCCTGTTATGACATTCCTGCTTATAACAACAATATTTCATGGTCCTGCCATTTCTCCATTTCTCCATGATCTCATAAGGATTTTAGAGGCTGTGTGTGGCCCTGAAAATGACTAAAATAACCAAGATTAGGCGAGTGAATAAGTCTCCATAATGCACGTAATGGTGTTGTGGTCCATGGAATTTAGATCACTGATATTTTTNATTAGGCGAGTGAATAAGTCTCCATAATGCACGTAATGGTGTTGTGGTCCATGGAATTTAGATCACTGATATTTTTGCATTAATTTAGATGAAGACGTCAAAGAACTTGTTGAGTTAGACATGCAAAAATTATTGCTTTAGAATTTTGTTTTGCTTGATGTGTCCCTACAGATGTAATATTTTTTCCTGTGCATAACGTTTTCCTGCATACAGTATGACATTTTATTTTACTGGCCCCTTGAAAAATTTTATGACAGGATTCTGCTGTAATGTGTTAGAAAAAAAAAATAAAAAAAACAGAATTTGATGTGATAGGTCAAGTATGGTGGAAGTATTAAATCTAAATTACTGTTAAGCCTTTATTATAATATGTTTATGCACAAGTGACATTATTACTTCAATACTACCAAAGAAAGATTGAAATCATTGCAAACTGACTGTAGCAATTCTATTGCTTGGTCAGTACTGTCAAATGTATTTGTTCAAATATGAACAAAGAGTTGTGGTCATGGGTTAGGTACGCTATTAGAATCCAGTATTGCATTCATGGTCAGCTTTGTTGTAGGGTCAGAATGACTACAGTGTAGGTGCCCAGGTCAATGGGAGAATTTGAGAGTTATCTAGTTAACCATAGTCATAGAACAGTTTGTTTGCTACAGGATGTTCTTTGTAAACTGAATGCTTTTGCAAGCCTTGCTTGAGATCTATTTGTATGCACTTTGTGTATTCTTCCATCACATGTAAAATTAATATATTCATTGTCCTGATCACTGTTACTCTTATATATATTTAAAAATACAGAAAGTAAAAGAAAATATTTCAGTATTCACAAATTTTTACTTAACACTTAATTTGACGTTAAGAGATGGAACTCCTTTCCCTCTGTATTGCTAACTTTACTGGGTGTATAACAGTCAGTGTGACATTTACAATATACACAGGTACGGCGGTGACATTTTTCAAATGCTGATTGCAAAAGTCTTCCTTTTACTGTAATCAGCCTTTAATGCATTTTTTTACATCTTGTGGATAAATAAAATATATTTTGGTTCTGTTCGACCGCAACTGACTATGGGCCCAAAACACCAAAACACATGTTAATGTGTGTGTACATTGAAATACACAGTACTTGAAAAATAATGGCTTGACTGGGTTTTATAGTGCATTTTTAAAGTGTAGCTATTGGTATGATAGCTTGTCATTGTAATAATGTAATCAGAAGTGCATGTCTGGATTACATGTTAAATTAATTTGTGTTTGAATATCTTCAAGATTGTGACTGATTCTAAGATAAAAATTCTAAAGTTTATTGGTGGTTCATGATAAAGTAAGCAATCCTGAAATCAACCTATGAAAAAAGCCACTGTCTATAACTGCATTTATTTAAATGTGAACAATTACCGCATTACTCACATGTAAGTTGGTAGGGAACTACTAGAAGTTGTTCCACGTTCTAATGCCTTACTAGTTGTAAAGTTAAAAATTTTTGTCAAGTGCAATTCAGTTTCTTTTCGTTGTATGCAAATAAGAATAAAATGTGGCGTGATTGTAACACATTTATATTTATAATTCTTTTTATATCATCACCTGGCTGACGCAACAGTCAAGTTAGCTGGTTCATTGTTTTGTTTTGGGTTTTTTCCAGTCTGTGCTCGTGTGTCAACAAAACAATGGTTTACGACCAACGTGATTTTAAATGTTCTCCAAAATAAAGTATCAATTAACGTAATAAGTAACACATTCTTATTCTTGTTCTGAGTGAAGTGGCCTTGTGTGTTACTGCTTTCTGCTGTATCTTCAGGTAGTTTCTTGTCCCAGATATTCTTGAAATGTCACGTAATATGCCGACCTGGAAAATGTGATGCTTCATGCAGTTTAAAGTCGGAAGTTTTAAACCTCAAATAAACTTTATGAAACGGAATGAATGTGTTTTGTTACATTTGTTATATGTATTGCAATTCTGAAAGCTTAAATAAACGTGTGTGTGTAATTTAGTGTTTATGCAGTTCCCAACTTACGACTACAGAGTTAGTACCTCGGCATAAAAATGTTTTATACTGCACGTGAAACATTTCTTTGTTTAGACATAGAGTTTCATGACAGTTGTTTTCGTTACTCATAATGTAATAGCAATGTCTGCCATTTGCTTTTGCGTAGTCTTGTTTTTAAATATTAATTTGTGAGGTATTTATGTAGTAAATTCTACTCGTAAATTATGTTAAAACATAATTCTTAGGTCATTTGATTGATTGAGGCACGTTGTCTTCTGTATGGACAACTAAATACTGTTTTATCTAAAAGCATGCCTTTTTTTAATGGGTGAGCATTTCAGCTGTAACATTTTTAAAGCTGAATGTTTGAAACATCTTGGCGTTCTTTTTATAACAGGAAAAAGAATAATGTTTAAATGTTTTGCTATTGTGTTGACAACCTAAATTGATCATTTTTTCTTACGTCTTCAGAAGTGTTGACTGCAGTTAGAGGCATTAATTTACGTCCAAAGAGAAATATAATTGTGAGCAAAAATAAATATTCACAAACCAGTATTATTTCCTGAAATTAACGTACATGTGTTAATAGTAGAGATGGGACGAACCCAGATTTTTGCACCAAACCGAACTATAACTTAATCTACAATGTTTTTATCGAACCGAACTCAAACCGAACTATTCTATAATTCGTCAAACTGGACCCAAACTCAAACAGAACTTAAAAAAGGCCTTATCCACACTTATATGCCTTCACAATTCATTCCTTAACTGTTCAAGGATATAACAACAGAAGCGTGTAGAACCACCTTAATTATTCCATCTTTAATAGATCAACATGTAGCATAAAAATAAATACACACATACATCCAACCTTTACAGCTCAACCCTGATTTGTTCAAGCATATCACAGACATAAACATGTACAACCACATTCACAATTTGCCCTCTAATTGTTTAAACATGTTACATATACAAGCTGCACAGTTCTGCCACCAATAGTTCCAAAATATAATGACCAAATTTTTTCTAATTTGAAAAAAAGTACAAAATAAACTTACTGTTAACTTTTGGTTTTTATAGATTTTATTGATACAATGATTTATTAAAACATTGAGAAATGCCTCTTACGTATCTTATTATAAGTATGTGAAAATCACATATTAGCAACACAAAATATGTTGATTGCAAATGTAATTTTTCATAAACTCAAGCAAATCACTCATTTTGTGTACAATCATTTTAAAATTTAAAATGCCATAAGTTAATGAAGGAAAGTTTCCGGTTTTACACACCATAGAGTTCAAGATACAATAACTGCTACAAAATAAAAATTTAAAATATGACTTTCAGTAATTTTTGTTGTTTTTTTGTCCCATATTTGTAATTTTTCCATTTCTTTGAGGTGTGAAGTAAGTTTGCTTCAAAGTTCGTTTCTGGCAAATTCTCGAACCAAACACGAACTTGTGTAAATTTTTTGAACCGAACTAGAATCAATTGGTTACATGGCAATCAATTTCAAACCAAACCAAACATAACCTTAAAGTTCGAGTTTCGTTCGAAATTCAAAAGTTCAACTCATTTAATAGTGCCAATTTCAATATTTTTTACTTTTTGTTGTTTAGTTAATGAGTATGCAGTGGACATATGAGCCAGTTGATGTAAACGTTATATGAAAGTCACACACAGTGTTTATTTTTATAGGTACGTGGAAAGATATGCAACCAACTGACTGAAAGTAGGAATTTAGCAGGGCTTTCAGATGTGCTCACTTGATTGTGAACAGCCTTCATAGATGTCGCGCATTGAACCAAGTGGAAGTGCGAAATTAGTAAATGTGAACAACTAAAGGTGTTAACTATAATAGATGGTACAAGAAAACGTTCAGATATCAAAGAACAATGCAGTGCAATACTGTCCCTTGGCAGTAGCATTTATTGTTGCACTGAGTCAGAAGTTGCGATTTTAGTGTTAGCTAGAATAAATTTGTCTCTGTCTAGCAAAGGTATTATTTAGAAATTATGTTACGGATGTACATACAGCAGCACAATCCAGAAGTTGGTATTGCATAATTTATTGTGGTGTTGAAAAGTGGTTTATTCATACGAGTATGTAAAGTATAACCTTTTTTAGTGATGAGGACCACACAGTATTCCTGCTGAACTACAGAATGGATATGTTTTAGCTGCACTGGAACTACGTGCGGGCAGACACGTCTTTCGTTAAGGTGACGGAGGTCGGTTTGCTGGTGATGGTGGTGGTGTGGCATAG